>JAHZNB010002784.1:0-16681 GCA_027744295.1 Callyntrura guangdongensis | reverse complement strand
CTACTCAATTTAAATTTGCTAAATCAAAAATTTACAATTTGACCTTTTACCATTTATTACCATTTTCTAACCACTTCGTAAGGTCTTTCGTCAATGCCGTAGGCCAAGTATACCTGTGGTTTGTTTTCACGGGCAAAGGTAAGTTTAAGAGATAAAATTAGGTGTCAGTATTAGAAATCTTACAGCCAATATTTTAGTTGACTCATCATAAGAAAATATACGATTTTGCTAAAGTATGAAGAATTTCCTTTGATTTTCTCACGTATTGCACAAAACTCCATATGATCACCACATTATTAAAAATACCGTGCTGTGGAGTTAATTCAAATGCTTGATGTCGACTGCCTTCTTATTGCATACTTTGTGCTGCCGTCGTCATACACCAAAAAGTCGCTCTATCTTTGCCTCTTAAGTACGAACAACATTTCTAGTAACAATTCGCCGTTCTTAAGTCATAAAAGTTTCTGCACATTTATGTTAGCTAATAAAAATTTTATGGTTCCCATTTATAAATTAATTAATTAGTTGTCGTAGTTTAGAGATAATTATGCCGTATAAATTGGTTTAAAATGTTGTCAATTATGGTATTTCGTTTCGATTCGCCGAAGAAAGGGTTTGGTTTACCGGCCTGTGAGTGAATTAATCTAAAAAGTGTCCTTATAATCAAAAACTGTTTTTCTTCTGAAATCCGGTTCTTGGTAGCTAGTTGGCTTTGGTAAACGGTAAACGCTGTTGTTATAGTAAAGAGATTTTGTAATTATTAATTATTAAACTGTTATAAAAACTTTAAAAATTCATTTATTAGTTTATACTTGCAGTAAAACCTATCTAGTTTGCCCAGGATTGATCGAATTAGATTGGGGATTGGTATCATCACTATCACTACTTACTATTTAAGGACAAAATATTGCTAACGGCCAATTTGTAAAAGTTTGCAATTCCACTGAAATTTTATATTGGATGTGACGACAATGTGCTGTTGTGAGTACATCCGTACATACTGCACTTGCTCATCGTATTTTCTCATCACAACACAAGTGCCTGTCGGCTTATACATTGAACAGTAACCCTAGTTACTTATATAATAGTTAGTAAAGTCGTTTCACTAATGTAACTCAATTCAGTGCTCAGCTCAACACCAGTTAGCCAGCATAGCAGACGAGTTAGGCATAAAATGCGTTGCGTTATGGCTTTATTGTAACTTTATTGTAACTGTGACATGTCTTGTATGCATGCATGTCTGTCTACGCATATTATACACTGCACCGTTTTTCATGGCAGCAGAGCAGAGTTAACTTTGAAGCCATGTGAACCGAAGCATAGAATTAAAGGCAAAGGTTTCTAGGTCTATGTCTAGTTTCTGATGATCATAATCATGATCAAGATCCTCGTGACCACCTCTCTGCCCCTCCTCCTCATCCCAACTCACTTGCCATTCTCATGATACTCATCATCATCAAAAGCCAAACAGAATATTACTACATTATGTCATCATCGCTTACCATCGCATACTTAAAGCAGTGATGTTGATGATGATTGTAAATGCTATTACAACTCCACTCCCTCAACATTCAATGCAAACGAAAGGATGTATCCAATAGTTCGCCAAGTTCAGTTATGATAGGCTGCTGATGTAATACATGTTCTAATCTGTAAAAGAGACGCTGTTATGAAGAACACTAATGTCATTGTCAAACTGCATGTCAGTGGATCTGGATGTGGAATATAAGTGAACTGCAGCAGTGTGGCATTTTTGAGGTACTCGATGAAAAAATGATTTGCTGACAGAGTGGCTTATACAAAGTTAATGTGCCTATTGATTTAAGTCAAACTACAGATTATTGCATTTATAATCTCTGCAGTTGCCCTGTGATACATTTAATAAAGTATATTTATTTTTTCTTTTAATTTATAAAGTATGAGAGTTCGCAGTGTCGTTTTGTACGAAATCTGTTAAAAACTCCCCAGGTTGTTAAACGCCTAACTTCGAATTGGAACATAAAGTGAACGTGCTCTAAAGCTTAAATGACAAGCATTCCGAATGACTTGGAAAAAGCAAACAAAATGCTTTCCAGTCGGAGGTCACTTAAAAAAAAGTCGAAACCAAGGCGGAGTTATCGAAATATTCCAGAAGAATTTCAGTTTTTGCTGAATGGAAGTCCGCATCCACTCTTGATTCCTTGTGTTAGTATATAAAAACGACTCTCATGTATTGTTGTACAAAATTTAAACGCTGTCTCTAATTTATACATTTTATTTAACTGTTTTCAGATTGTCGGGGAAGTTGCCGCTTACCTTCCTTTGGGAGATTTGAAAGGCTTTCGTCAAGTTAATACTTTGTGGAACGATGAAACTTGTAAGCAGCTCCGGCGTAAAGCCAAAATCGTTCTCCAGGGCGAGGATGATGTGGTCGCGTACACTAAACTTAACGGTGACATTGTCAACTTCCATACTAATTTCGAACTCAGAGGTGACCTTAATTTGGGTTCTGCTGAGGTGCAAAAGTTTTTTCAGTTGTTTGGAGTGAATATGAAGTACGTGTATTTTAACCGTGTCAAATGGAAGGAGTCAGAGCTGAAAGACTTGTTGTTTGAAAAGCTTCCTAATTTGGAAGAGTTGTGCCTGGAAACTAGAGCTTACTCCGATTGCAGATTGTTTCCAGGTAGAAGTGAATCTCATGAAAGGGTTTTGAGTGTTGAAATGGGCGCACCTCTGTATCAACCTCCGCAGCCAGTGCCTAAAGTACCGGATTCGAGTTTAGTACTTCCAAAAATTCGTGTTCTTCGCTTAAACATATTTTCATTAAAGTCAGAGGTGACTGCTCCATTTCTCAGTGATGTGCTTCGTGCGTCACCAAATGTGGAGGTGATCTCCAGTTTAAAAACGTCATCTATTAGTAATCCGCTTCCGATGCCGTTCATTCAGTATATATGTCAGGCGATGAATTACGACACGGCAGATGATCTTGTGCACATGCCATACGCCGCAGATATTGCCATTGCTGATGCCATTGTAGAGACAAAAGGGTTAAACCTGTCGAAACTAGCATGCATAGATTGTAACATGAGATTGAGAACACATGGCCTGAATCAGTTAGCTTTCAAGGGCTACCCACTGCGACAATTGGATCTCACAGTGATGTCTGATGTTACCACTTGCACCCTACAAAAGTTACTGGGTAGTGCACATAGTACGTTACAAGTTCTTAAATTAAAGTTTCAGCCGGGATGCCCTGCAGCAGAAGAGTTTATAACTCCTGAAATGGGAAAGCTAAAAAATCTGACCTTGAATGGATTTAAGAGCTCGTTTAAGTTTTTGGAAAAGTTGCCCAGTCTCAAGTCTCTCACGTTCATTAGGATCAATTTACAAAGAGCTTTAGGAATGGAAGCCATACAGTGTAGAAATGGGTTACAAATTGAGCGATTTCAAGTATTTGAGGAATTCTCAATGGATGCTTTGGCGGAGGACACGATCCGACTTCTGGCCATTTTGTTTCCGTGTGTTAAATGGCTAAAATTGGAAAATCTGTGCGATGATTCTTTGACAGAAGTGTTTGCAGGATTTCCTCACTTGGAGGAATTGGATGCGCTCAGCGGTTTTTACACCGATAGTGGAGTCGCGGGAGTGAAAAATGGCTCGTTTGATTCTGCTGGAAATTCGCTGGAAATTGTGGACGTTTTGCAGATTAAGGAGCGGCCGGGAATTGCATACTTAAAAAGTGAGTATGAACTTATAAGTTGTTAGGTTTGCGAAATATGCAATTAATTATTTTGTTTGGTTTAAGTACCTTACAGTAGCTAATAGCATACTTGCTCCGTTCCTCGTTAAAATTTCAAAACGAGCTTGAAGGAATGGAGAAATGTGTTTTCTGTAAGTGGTTTCAAGAAGGAAAGTTTCTTTGCATTTACCTTTCTGTTGTCAAATGTTGTGTACTCTTGGTTGTATACGGCGTACACAAAATTTTAATGATGGTTCTTTATTCCGGAAATATTCAGTGTGATAAACAAATCAAAATTCAAGCAAGTTTCTCATATTTTGCAATATGTAAAATTAAAAGTAATTTGTAATTTAGTAATTAATAAAATTAATTACTATGCTAATTAAAAACATTGACCTTCAACCTGTAGGTAGAACCCGATTTGCTATCAATTTTCACATGGTAAAAGTTATATCTAATACCACTATCTTGCAGAAGCTGGCGACATAATTTACCCAGCTTTTGTATATACGTAGGAGTGTTGTAAATATTTGCTAATAACGCGCGAATTGTTCGCAGACATCTCCCATGGACATGCATTTGCATAGATAGATTTGTGGGAATCAAAAACCAAGTTGCAACACAACAATGGATCAAACCTGCTTGATTTTTATGCTATTTTTACAAGGCTACATCGAATTAAACGTAGACGCTTCATATTTTATTTTAATTGTTGTAATGTATAGCTTCACAGGCGCTAACTGAATAGTGGTAATAACTAACAACAGAGTAGGTAAAAATTATTCGAAAGATGCTTGTCTTACGCTTTCCCACTCGTACGTCATGCGTAGTACTTGTTTTTGAAATTTATACTGATGATACTGACATTGGGTTTGGTACTATTGTATAATGAATATAAATAAAAAGTGTCACTTAAAAAACTATTTTGTATTACATAATGCGTATTATGCGTAGGTATGTTAGAAATGTGCGATTTCGGAAATGTTTAGAAAACAAAGAGACCCGTTTTGTTTAATAGTATGACTATAGTTATTTGCACTGCAGTGAATAAGCTAGTCAGTCACATCAACATTGATGACCTTAATTAAACTTGCCTTAATTTTAAATGGTGAATCATTCCGAAAGATAAGGAAGAATACAGTACAGAAGAATACAGAAAAGGGACAAGATGGGTTTGTTGAAGTAGTTAGGAAACAAAGTACTTGGGAAGGGTAGATTCGGCTGTTTTATATATGCATGTAGCGGTTGTAATTATAATGTGTAATTGTAAAATGGTCAAGAAAAATGCTGACCTCAAACAATAAATATTTTGTTCAGGTGCAACAATACCGCGCATACATATTAAAACACAGTGTAGCATAGCAAATTGATATTTTGACATTCAATATTTAATTTGTATTTAAATTGTATGATATTTTACTGCGGAGTGCATAAGTGCATATAGTGTAGGCAGACTATCAACTGATGGATCAGACCCCCGCCGGCCTGAAATAAACATATTTTTAAACTTACACATAACTTTTTAATGTTGAATGTCATTCTCATTCTGTAGGATTCTGCATCCAGTCAGAATGAATGGAATTATTGCCACCACGACATTCACTCTTTAATTTTAGCATTGCTTATCGTACTGGCTTGAGCCGTCTTAAGTTATCCGTTTCTAGCAACTGTGTAAAAAGCCATAGTAATCCGGCTAAAATACTTACTCCCAATTTAAAAAAGTGCACGTGATTACATTAATCTATCGGCAGTCTTGTATGCTAAATATGATAGATAGATTCGCCAAATTGCTTACCTATTGTAAATTGTAACTGTAACACTGTATCATTTCACAAAAAATTATCCGCTTATGATTTTAATGTCTTGTGATAGTAATTCTTGTAAGTTGAAATATATTTTATCGTTATATTTATTGTGAGGAGCTCAAATTTATGACCCGATCCATGTGCCGTCATAAATAACAATTTACCTAAAGTACTATGAAAGATGGAATATATTCTTCTTATTACTTATTTTATTATGCATGATTTTCTCCTTAAACTTTGTTGTACTTTACCATTTCCTTATCTTAAATTATTATATTACACTTTATTAAGTTGTTTCTTTCCTATGCTCCCACCGGAAATATAATGTGAATTTCTTCGTCTCCATGGAAATGCAACTGTTATTACGTTAAATTCTTACTTTATTGCTATAGGTTCCAATGAGATCAATAGCTGCATGACTGCATGAAAATAAGTTCAAAATAGTTTCATGTAGCGTANCGTCTCCATGGAAATGCAACTGTTATTACGTTAAATTCTTACTTTATTGCTATAGGTTCCAATGAGATCAATAGCTGCATGACTGCATGAAAATAAGTTCAAAATAGTTTCATGCAGCGTAAAAATGCTTTCATATTCAATTTTGCTTTCCGCATTAAAAGTGCAAAGGTTGGCGTTGACGAATATGTTGACTATATTTTATCAGATACCAATAAAGGTAAAACCATATAGCAAACTATTATTGTAGTTATAAGCAATTGTAAACAAATGATGAGTCGTAAATCAAGATGGTGGGTTTTCTTGGAGTTGCAAAATAAATCGAACCTTTTCCACGCAAGTCAGGTCAATCAATGCAAATATAAATTAGGCATGCTGCAATAATAAATGACTTTTAATTACGATCTATAAATTTATTCCTATTTACTTCGTTGATGGACTACTCGCATTACGTATTGCTTGAATGCTTCCACCACCTCAGTATTACCCTAAATGGAAAGTTTGAATATTTTTGTTCTTGAATACCTAAATATTTATGCAATGATAATACATTGATCTTGTTGGATCTCTACAAACTTTCAATTTTATTATTTAAAAAAGTATTAGCTATTACTATACAATTCACATTTGAACCACTAAAAGGATCAAATCGATTTATTATTTTTAAAGCTATGTATGCTTATGGATGTGTTGTTGTTAAAATGCTTTTAATCTTTTATGTAGTCATGGGCAATTCATTCGGGTCATTCATTAAGAACATGCTTCCTTCTTTTTAAATATTTAACAGCAGGGATAGCAAATTCTTGATACATTTTTAAAAAAGTAGCTTGTTATGCAGTTCCATGTACACGACACGTGTCTGCACTGTAAATTACACGTCACCTCTGTGGATGAAGCTATTCAATTATTTATTTATTTATTTATTTATTATTAAAAAATTTAGTAGAATCTTGCACATCCCGTGCAAGTGGAATTAAGACCCGAAATAGGATGACACCGCCCGTGTACATGTTTTTTTGTTAAATTTACAAATTTCTTCTGAACATTAAATTCGGGTATTTCGGCGGAGAATTTTTTTGTTGTGTTAGTTGATGTAAACAAAATATTCCTATAAGATTTATTCTTGAAGCCATATGGTTAGCTTAATGGTTAGCAGATCTATAATTAATTTTTTAAATGTATTACGTAAGGAAAATATATTTTCTCATCTCGGTTAATTTGGAATTACACCATTTGAAGCAAATACAGGGCATGTAAATTTAAAAAATAATTCTTGGACTGATTAGCTTTAAAATTTTGATACTTAAAAACTTAACTCCGGTACAGCATCGTAGCTTTTTATAAGGTGTCGTTGGTGACGTCAAATTTGTCATGTCATGTTTTTTATCAATGTGTTAATGATTGGTGCAAATGCCAAGAAAGAGTAGCAGCTAGAGAACTGCTTCGCTTGAATCAGGTTGCTAAATTCATTAAAAGATGACAACTCAATTATTTGTTTTGTCCTTCCAGATCTACGAAGTCTCTCTTTAGGGTCGCCAAAAATAACGGATCGTTCACTCATTCATGGGGTAATACTGTGCAAAAATCTTCGTCGACTACATCTGATGTCGTATGGGGTATGATACATAATACTTTGGTTATTGATTCGTACTATCGTATGGAGATTTCCACGACGTATTCGCACCATGGTTACCTAAAATATTTTAAATATATTTTTTGTAGATTACAGACGTCGGCCTACTAAGACTCAGCAAAGAACTTGATCTCTTCTATTTAAAAACCGAATATTGCTTCCAATTGACAAACGCGGCCGTAGATAAAGTAAAGGAGCGGATGAAAGGTCGACAGTTATACTTAAATGAATACACGGGACCAATGAAGCAGAGTGAAATACCCAAGTTCATGAGAAGGAATTGGAACGTGGCGGTTCGTCTCAATAAGTTGGAGGTCAATTTTCCTCAGTTTTCCAATTTATCTATGATACCACCGAATACTAATGACGATGATAAATAGTCATGAAAGTTGAAGTTAATGTTTGTGATTTCCCAGTTCTCATCACTTGTAATTAAATTATATATTTTATTTCTCAACCGTAATGATATAGAGTATCTTCATGTATGTTTATGGTATCATTATACTGCATGTATTAGACTTATAAAACACCTACACGAAACTATATTATTTTTCGTATTTACATATTAACATATAATTTATGTTGTGTTCATGACAGAGAGGAGTGAATCGTGTTGTTTTTAGCACTAATGTTTTTTGAAAATTTATATATTTTATTAGTAAACAGTTATTGAAAGAATGCGACTTGCAAAATATACAGAGCTAGAAAGGAATTCATGGACATTTCACGTAGTAAATTTTTAATGCTTGGCAAGCAAGTCTATAGTAATACAAAATCTATCAAAGTGGTTTTTTGGACGTAACGAAACTGTTAAACTGGAATACACGTCTGTCTCGTCTGTTCATTACAAGAGAATTTTTTTAGATTAGTGATTTATTAACATAACTACAATCCTAAACCAATTCTTAGTGATTTAATTAAAGGATATTTTCCCTGGCCACACATACTGCCACTATAGTCATCCGTATCCAATGTATTTTTTTTTTAGATTAGTGATTTATTAACATAACTACAATCCTAAACCAATTCTTAGTGATTTAATTAAAGGATATTTTCCCTGGCCACACATACTGCCACTATAGTCATCCGTATCCAATGAGGAAATGAATGCACCTGCTAGCTTATTTTTTCGAATATAATCGCCTTTGATCTTCATCGTAGAAACGTCATCGAACGACACCCATTGGTCGCCTTTGTACGCGTAAGAACCAACGTTTTCCACAAATTGGTAATCTAGTCCCGTACATACTTCAAAGTAGGCAGCCATTCCAGGTACATTAATGGTAGTTGTTTTACCAATACTTGCGGGAGATCCAACCATATTCCATGTTTCCTTAGCTAGTGAGAAAGTGCGTCCAAAGGTGGGAATACCAACGATCAGTTTTTCCGCTGGTGCACCCTTAGACCTCCAGTAGTCCACAGTGTGCACTGTACTTAGTGCATTTCCTTGGAAGGCGGAATGAAGCGTCGTTAGTGCGTAAGATTGGTTGTTTAAATCGTACGTTTGCAGAATGATGAAATCCACATTACTTGCGACGCTGGCAACAAAATAAGCTTAAGATACAAATATAAATTTGTTGTCGTTTAAAATCGCTACATTACTCAAAAATGGCTAAGAAAAATATTCATAGTTCAATTTTACCTCTGTCCGCAATGGCATCCAAGGGTGATACGGAGACCATCAATTCAAACTTATAGTATCGGAATGCGATGTACAGTTCTCTAAGAAGATTGAGTAAAATTCACTTTGTCTGCCAGTCGCCCGTGTCCTCTATCACAAAATCCATCCCAACAGGTGGGGGAATTCCAGTTAATATTTAAACCATTGATTCTGCGCTGTTTCATAAGTCTGACAGTCTCAGCAACAAATCGGCTTCTTGCAAATCCATCGTTAACCATCCTGGAAAACTTTTCGCTAGATTGCAAATCATAAGTACATCCCACTGAGAGTATAGCAACCAAACCTTTATGTTTTAAGGCTAAAACGTTGTCAAAATCTGATCCTATTGAGTCCAATTTAATGGTAAGTGTGACTGGATCAAGGGACGCGCAGTTGTAGATGACGTGGGAACAAAGATTTGTATCGACATCGACTAAACTGTATTTGTCCGGGCGGGTAAGAGGAAGCTGTCCGTTGTAATTGCACATGATTTTGTTTTTGTTAATATAACTGACCACCGGAAGTGCAGGAGGGACGACGACAGGGGAGCTTGCACTCCCACCTGACATGAATATGAATGAAATAATGCATATGTGTACATAATACTTTGCTACATTAAATCAATTAAACTGTCAACTTACCATCTGCATTTGAGCAATGCAGTACAAAAGCTATAATAGTTACAAGTAAAATGTCCTTCATTTTGAAATTAATCGTGCCAAAATAAAAACTACTGCACAACGTTTTAAATCAAAGTGAATAACACCTGCGTTTTTATGGTACGAGAATCTACACATTTAATGCTATTTATACACTTACTTTCTGTCTCCCACCTGCACGTCTTTATAAGTTGACTCATTAAAATGTAATTAAGCCTTTCATAGTTTAAATAGTATTACTCATACTCAAAAATTTATTTATTTATTTACTCATCAGTCATCAGTACAGATTTAGATTAGTTGGAAAACGTAATGACTTTAACGATCAGATCTTTCCTGTTGCTCGAGAAAAACAACGAAATGCTTAGATCTCGCATCCGACAACAAACAAGTGCTGAAACTATCTAGATAGTCCGATTTAGGAATGAGCGATTGTAAGCCTAATTCCTCACAGGTACATGCATTTTTATCACTCATCACTATCGGAAAGCTCAACGATCCCCTCCAAATCAAATTCATCTTTGAGTAGATTAAGGCCAGTTAATTTCTCAAGGTAATCTGCAGGCTCGTTGAGAACGTCAAGAACAAACTGGAAACCTCTTGAATCAAACTCTTCAATTATCTGTAATGTTAAGCAAACATTTATTTTACACTACCTTTTACATGTAAAGTAAATTACTTTTAGTGGCCGAGGCCGAGAGATCGATAAGTTTTAGGCTGTCAATTTAACAATATAATTATCCGGAAATTGGAAATTTTTAATTTGTTTCTTTGAAACCAAACAACGTCTTCTTAATTAAGTTTTTACTGTGAGATTTGTAGGTATAATGGAATTACTGTACCTTATCTGAACATGCGGTGCATTTGTCGAAAGCCTGAAAATTTGGCATTATGGTTTGTCCGCTACCTAAAAATCCCCGAATACTGTGAGGAATAATTCCCAACGGGCTCGAGACATCAGCTTCTGCAGCAGTTGGCTTGGCAGCACCCCTAAATGTAGTATATGATTTGCGCGGTAATAAATATTTACGATTTACAATTAATTAAGCTAAATGCAACAGGATCAATATGTTCACCTGTCAGGATGGTGCAGTATAGCTGACATCATTTCTACAGCAAGAGCGCCAGCAATCATGGATACCCCAGGTCTGGTAACGGTACATTGCTGATCAAGTGTGCGGTCTCTAGTAGACTATATTAGGATCGGAGTAAAATCGATAAAAACTTTATTTTTAGAACTAAAAGATCCAAATATTGAATCACGTTCAATACATATTTTTACTGCATTACAAATTGTAATTTATAGTTATTACAGTTTTATATTAGATACAGGAATAACTGTATTTATAGTACCTTAGAGTACTTATGGCCGAGTAAAGTTGGGAGCCATCTGCTTTCTCTAGTATCCAGCAATAAAAACATTACATGGCAATCCTGAACCTCTCGTACTAAAATTTCGTAATCATGTTTTACTTCGTCTATAGTAGCTGCAGAAGTGGGGTGACCAGGCATAGGAATCTTTATCTAGAAGAAAATGACAACAATTAATTGAACCGCAACTCGTAGGTTTGTAGTTGCAAAAGATTTTGTTACGTACTTGACAATATCTTGTCCTCATGCCAGGGAAAATTGCAGCAAGATTCTCAGCAGCAGCTTGAGATTTGATTTTACCACCATCGATGCAGTCTTGAAACGTATATAGACTCTGTCGTGCGGGATTTGAATATGAGACTTTACCGTTGTCTACAAAAGTGACATTCCTCACACCCCATCCCTAAATTTGAATAAATTTGATTACTGAACGAAACACACCGTTTCATACGGGGACTCACCGTCTGTGAGTATTGATGGTGACGGTTAAACCTTTGTCAGCCTTCTGGAACAGTAATGGAAATGGCTGCTGTCGTTTTTTACGTCCCATGCATAAACATATTTGCAGGCCGTGGGTTTTTACGTAGTGAGTTTTAAAATTCTCTTTGATTGTTGGGTAAGTCGGTTGCTACGTTTTCTCTTTCACAAGGCCCACACAGGAGTTTGGGCATTGGAAGGGAAAAAACGACTCGACAGCAACCATTTCCATAGGGTATTATTATACACTTTGTAATAATGAGATCAACCAGGTAAAAAATATAACCTTTGGCTTATATTTACAAGAGCCTCGTAAGAAAAATTTCAATTTTCAATCTCAGTTTTGTGTTTCCCTTTTTTTCGTGTTCATGGAGCCAACTATTTGTTATTCATACGGTAGTATACTTTTTCTTGGATATTTTTATGATCCTACTTTACTTTAATACTTTAATTAAAAATACCATTAAACATCTCGCAACATTGCAGCCAAGTGTACCTGCTCCTAGAATTAGACATTTGGTTTGATGCATTATTTCAAGATCAAAATCAGGAAGTAAACGCCATTTCATTAATTTCAAATTTAAATCCACTGAAGACTCTGCCAATCTATAATAACATACAAAAAATAAACAAATCCGTTCAATGATATTTGACGTGTACAACTAATTAATGGTAAATAATATTTAACAAATAAATAAATACTTTTCAGGGTTCATGGACATTTGCAAATCAGCCACACGTGGGCCAAATACTCCCTTTTCATTACGCTCCCATCCAATATATTTAGGATTTAATTCCCACTCACTATCAAACTGATAAATGACAACATAAATTAGTGATCTGCATACAGTACATATCACAGTTAAATTTTTAAAAGATGAAATCTTACTTTTAGTTTTACTCGGAAGACAAAGCTTTTGTCTAGAAGAGACGACCTTGTGGGACGATAAGCCAGTAATTGCAGCTCAGACTCAGTCTTTAGTTTTCTAAAAAAGTACCAAACAAAGTTTATGAATATTAATTCATTCATGACATGATTTTACATGTACACTACTTCAACCGTACAATTTTCGAATTAAGAAAGCAATGTAATTTCTTAAAATCCATCCTGGATCCTCCAACGATGATGGGTCAAGAAATGCAAACGTGACATTTTCCAAATTTGTTACATTTTCAATGCTTTCCAAGGATGTTATAACATCCTTGTCATCTCCATCTTTAGAAACTATGAAGAAGCCCGCACGTAAAATTTCTTTGTCATGTAAGGCTTCCTCAAGAGCGGGGGCATTGAAATAATTTGAAATCGGATGGTACGAGCCCAACTTTTGCACGGTTATAGATGCTACAGCAGGAAATCCAAACCAATAAATAAATTTGTATTTCTTCAAATCCTAAAATAAAACCAATACAAAATCATAGTCACAACAGCGCCGTACATTTTTACTTTTCTTAGACGTAGATTATATAAACTTACGGCAAATGTTAGCACGAAGAAAGATGCTAGCAAAGCTGGGTTAGAGGTTATTTCTTGTATTCCTTCATCAGTCCACAACCGTCCAAGTAAATGACTACCCATTGATTTCATCAAGTCGTTTTTATCCATTTGTTTGAATTGCTCAGCAGTATTTGTGTTAATTAACAGCCCAGGAACTTTAACTAATCCTGAGTAAGCTTTGGCAGACCTAAACACACACTTAATCTTAGTATATAGTAGTACTTGACACTTGATCCCCATCAGAATTAGAGAGTACAAAAAATAGGAAGGCTTACGAATCCAAACTCGAATGGTCCACTGAAAGAACTGGCGGTGTATTTTGAATTTCATTAGCTCCATACTGTCCAGATATTGCCAAGGGATCTTCTTTCAACCCAAGAATGTCCAATTTTAATTGGCAGAAACGCCCCCAAAATGTTGCATCAATTTGTGACGCATTCGGACAAAAGAGCAGTTTTTCTTCAGTCATGGTGATCGTAGTTTGTTTCTATTAACTATTAAGAACCTTCTTTATTTTATTTGCCTATCAATTCCCGTTTTACCATTCCTGGCTTATCCAGAATCCAGCAATTTCCACCAATGCCTCTGGTGTCTTTGATTGCTGACAGTAAAATCATCAGCTGCGTACGCAAAATTGACAGCTCAACCACGGGAATACACACATACATGCACATATGCACACATATATTTTTTGTTCTCATCTCGTGTCTCACATCTCTTGCAGTTGTTGTTCTTTCTCATTCATTCTGCATTTTTGTAAAACTGCTTGCAACTTTTCTACATGAAAGTAACATTATTATTGTTTTTGACAGATTGGATGCATGGTTTTTGATTTGGTCGTGTATACGCATAAACACACAATACGTCTAAAAGAGAGACTGGACTGGATAGAAAAATGACTATGTGATACGGTTGTTCGTTTACATTCGCAAATTGCGATTCGCATGCAATTCGCATGGTCTCTCTCAGCCAGCAAGAACGATTGATAAACCCCAATTGGGCTGCACTATTACAACAATACTAATTGGCCATGTCATTGACACAGAGACGAAAACATTCATAAAGTTAGAGTAAACTTGAAAAATGTCAAATGTGAGGATTTTTTACAAACGCGAACGCACGTTGAAATTGATTTGCTACACAGTTTAATTTTTGTGGTGAAAGTAAGTAACCGATGAAACGAATAAGTTTTCAGAGAAAGTGGGAAAGCCAAAATGTGATTTTTTCATGGAAACGAATCTGGAGGCTTCTTTTATGAAAATTTGCTTATTATATGCAATTGTTCTCTGGCAGCAGCGGAACCTAGAAAAAATACTTTTACCGCAGACTTTTGGTTTTTACTTATTTTGTTGAGGAGAAACATGATGTTCCCGGGTTGTTTCTTGATCTATAGGAAAAAATAAAATTACTGCAACAACACACCAATGTCCTTGCCCAAGAAGCTGTATAGTGGAGAGTCGTGACAGTGACTCGACGTTAAGTTGGTTTTTCTAACAAATGTTTTGGGGTTACCGAAAATTTGAAAGTTTGGGTGTTTTCTTCTTCGTTTACATAGGCTTGAGTACTCTCTAGTTAATGGTATAGAAATAAATAATAATAATTGCGTTTATTGTCCATAGATTTTCCCGAGGATTACATTACATCTTCATCTGTAGTAAGCTCAATATTGTTTATTTTATTCGAAACTGAATTACGAAATTACGAGTTCATTACAATTTATCCGAATAAACAAATGCGCTTTTTTCATAACGAAGAAACAATACCTCCGTGTAAACGGTTCCAGAAGTCAAAGTTTTTCAGGAAAATGAAAAGGGTATATGTTTACAGGAAAAAGGAAATAAATAAGCAATTTTGGAAATTAAGCCTCGGACATAAAATGGAAATGAAAGGGGAGGTTCCTTTTCAGGAATTTTTTATGGAAGTGAATAAAATGCATCGAATGATTTCTTTTTGGGAATGATACTTTTCAGGGAAATAAATAGTTATGCAGTGTGAATGCAGAGCGTATCATTAACATAATTTCAGCATTAAAGGGGGAGTCAGCACTTGATTTCATTTTGGGAATGATACTTTTCAGGGAAATAAATAGTTATGCAGTGTGAATGCAGAGCGTATCATTAACATAATTTCAGCATTAAAGGGGGAGTCAGCACGAAATTGGCATGTGGTTGACTGTAATAATTTATAGACCAAAGTTTAAAACAGGCGAGAATTCTTCACTGTGTCCTTTAATATTGTATTGTGTGAACAATATGCATTTTAAAAAATCAAAGGAAACCAGGAAATAAAACTTTATCAATTTATGGAACATTGCATGTTTGGGATTTCAGAATCTAATCTCAAGCGCGTATGCGAGTAAGGTCTACATAGATCTAAGATCTAGATGTATATTATTTCTCCGGCCAACATCTGAACTGGTTCAGTTAATTTTTATTATAGTACTGGTTAAAAAAATTACGTGGAAACATTATTATTTTATTATGGTTCCCGGCAGTGATATAAAGAAAGCTGAAAATTCCATACAAAATTATATTGTGCTCACTACGGACCTCTTATGTCACATTGTACAAAAGATCGGATAATTATGTTTTTACGTCATAAAAATTTGATAAACTGCATCACTTCCTGTACATAAGTACGTACACCTGAACTACCAGCAGATAAGATTACCACTGAATTGAACAGTCTACATGTTTTAATACTAGCCTACAGAAATGCCAGTTCATTTGGGCATTCGTTGGCAATAGGCATACGATCATTATCGTGGACATATCCCTCAACATACGGTGTAATCGAGTCCTGACAGTAATCGGTTATATATACAATAAAAAATTATGGTTACTTTAATTAGGACATGAGGATTTTATGATTATGATCTTACCAGTGAACATTCATTATTCCACTCATCACATTCATCTGCTAATGTGAATTATATGACCTAAGAATGCGATGAGTGGCATAAATGAATACGCACTTGTAGGAATGCCTTTAACCAATTCCCATTGTGTTATGTTATATCTCCATATATGATTATTTTTGCTAATATTTTGACAATACTAATCATAAAATAATATAATAATTAAAGATTTTTGTTTCTTACGAACAAAGTCTGTCAAGTTGGGCGTGTCATCATTTTTAAATGAGCTTGTTACTCCCGCTGTATCATAAATAGAAGCTTGATACATTTTTGCTGTCCCAATGTTCATCTGTGTAAATGGGATGCTGTTGCTGGTAGCGTGTGAAAAACTACACTACATAGTTGGAAAATGCGTCGCAAATCGTACCACTCGTGATCTGGATATGGTGAGAGTGTGGATGTAACGCTGAACTGGGGTCCGTTTCACCATTATCGTATCCTCGTTTTGCATTTTTTCGTTTCAAAAATCCCATGTTTACCCCATTTTTGG
>JAHZNB010002783.1:0-10493 GCA_027744295.1 Callyntrura guangdongensis | reverse complement strand
AAGAAGTGAACCACTTTTGATGACGTCTATCTCGTCGTGCTATTATAGGCAGCCAGCAGCTAAGGTTAGTATATTTCGATAGAGGAGATTTCGGGCTTTTTAACGATATGCTACTCAAGCGTGAACATACACCAGGGGAAGAATACCGAGGTCCCGGTTTTGATTTCTTGCAATTTACGTTTATTTTTCAACGTTATTTCCTTTGATAATTTCCCAATTTTTTTAACCTAAATTTTGTAACGTTTTTCTCGTTGCAAGTTGTGGGCGTCCATACAGTAGTTGAACGATATTTCTTTTGATAGAACTGACCCTGGACTCTCTGATGTTAAATGTCTTCAAGCAGCGGCTGTGATCTATCAACGAAAATTGCGAAATGCCTTGAACACCTCCGCAAGTGAAGTTGCATTTTAAAAACGTAAATTTAGGGCTTTACATTGTGTCCCGGCATTCCTTACTAGAACCATCGTAGCTCTGAAGTAAGCATATCAATAGAAAGCCAAGAGTCTCATCTATCTAAACATGTGCATTTCACATTAGCGTTGGCATGAAACCTCGACACAAAATTGACGTTATTAAAAAGGATTCACTTCTTTGTAAACAACCCTCGTAAGTTGTTTGCTTTTCTATCAACGTAAAACGCTTTTTAATTCCTGCAAGGTATGACGCTCGGAACCAAGGATGTAGTAAAATATATATATATATATATACATATTTTACTACATCCTTGCTCGGAACAAATAATGATTTTGGTTATTTTATATTTAATTTTCTGAAATGTTTTCGCAAGTTTTTTCTGCTAACCTTATCGACGATAAGTTATCGTAAATGAGCCAAAGGACAGGGAACATAGATGTAGGCTCCATATCTTCGTAAATAATGTACGTACCCTGCATTTTTTAAGAAAGTTATTTTCATTGTTTTGTTATTAGTATTTTTGTTACGCTGAATGACGAATGAGAGTTTCGGCAGCCAGAGCCTTTATTACGACAAACGCATACTTATCTATTTGCATACATAATGTATTACGTTGGTGAAAGTATTTTCAGCTAGTATTGAATTTGGTTGTATTGTCCGTCTGTCCGTCTGTGACCCCTCTCCTGTTGCCCACACCCTTTGACTGATTTCACCAAAATTGGCACAACGGATCCTTAGGGTCCATAGTTGTGCAAGTTAAAGTCTGAGCCTGATCGGTTACACCCTTTGGGTCCAAAGTTTTTCCATATACCTATCCTTGTATATTATCATTATTTGGGGAAGTCGGCGGGGTTCCATTATGTCCTTAGGCATCCTTATTTTCAGCTACGTCACTTATATTGCTTACAGAAGGATTTGTTATTACGATACTGTAAGTACGAAGAAAAAATTGGATTCTAAATTTGTTTAGTCTTTGGCCAATCAAGACAGTAGTAATCAGGATATATGCATTTTCATGTCCTGAAGACTAACACAGTATGCTACACTCTTTGAGACTCACTGACAAAAATATTGACTGTTAAATAACTTCTTGTATAATAATTAGCAATAAACTATGTTTTTAGGTAAAATACACGTACGCTATTTACATGGTATGTTATGAGTTTCTTCATTTTTCCTTGTTATAATTGCTTGTATTACGTATATAAATTGATTGCTAATTGGGATTTCAATTGGTTTAACTTTCAATAGTTTATTTGAGATTATAATTAAATTTCAATGTCACGTAAATTAAACGTGCGTAGAATGTTGTCTCGATAGCCTGACCAGATCCCTATCACAATACATTTATCATCGCGTCGATTGCTGAGACTAGCTGTACTGACATATGTGCACCAACAAACCAATCAGTAGGGATCTTCTACATGTATTTAAGTTAGAGTTAGTTAGTATTTTTTCCTCGTAAAATGCAGTTCACCAGAAATAATTTGCCAATTTTTCAAATAAAGGATATTACTGAAATCTGTTTACTAATATGTACAGTGATAATTTGTTCCGTGTGTAATGTGACATATTTAATTATTTTGCAGGTGACGTGCGGGATGTTTTTCTTTTGGTCTCCGATGAAGCCATTTCCTGTTATGTGCACAAAAAAGTTTTGAACCGTAATTGACAAAATTGAATATACCTATGTAAATTAAAATAAAGTGATACAGTGAAAGGTGAAGAGTTTTTCCGCTCGAAACTGTAGCATATAGTATGTACATACATTACATCAACTTACTAGGTTATGGTTATGGAAAAGACCGAAAACATAAAGTTTATATAAATTAGTAGGGAGTGTTGTTCCTTCAGTAATTTACTCACCATGTGGATTATCTTCCACTCTTTATAAATTGTTACATTATTTTATCAGGGGATGCAAAAAGCGTCTGAAAATGGTAGTAGCATGGTTGGAATGGATCAGTGTCGAATTTCCTCTATTGAGAGTACAACAAGTTCTCTACTTGAAGGAGGCGTTACCTCTTCCTCAGCACGCAGTGGACCTCTCTTATACTCGCAGAAGTCCCGGGGTAGTCACAGCAGCAATGGCAGCTCTGGACATGAAGACTTGATCCCCAGTGGAGGAATCGCAATTACTGAGGCTGAGCCTCTTCTTCCTGAATGTTCTCGACATGGCGAGGAGAGTAAAAAAATATCAGCGCACGTTAATAAGCTTCATTTTGAGATGTTTGACCCGTGCCACGAGGGTACAGAACATACCATCATGGAAGATATTGCTGCAAGTGCAGGTGAAAAGGATACGAAATGCGGGGATTTTAACGGGTCCAAAAATTATATCTGTCAAAAGGAGTTCAACTTTAGGGTTGAAACGGAACTGCCAAGATTGCAGAACGCATCAAATGATACAGTGTGCACATCGTCTTCTTCCACCACCGCTGCCACTGCCACGGCAGCTTCAAGCAAGTCTTCCAGATCTGCTAATGCTCCTGGGAACAATAATAAACACGGAAAAAGTAGTAATAATAAAAATAAAAGACTCAGACACATGTCTACGGATACGGACGAAGCATCAGAAATATCTGCTACGTTGGAGCCTCCGGATGGTGGCTGGGGGTAAATGAGACAAAATCCTGTTATTCAGCAGTCGGAGATTGCTAAATTACTGGAATGCACAAACGTTTTTAGTTTTCTCCTCAAAGCATTTAGCGCTGATACCTTTTATTGTACGTAAATTTACAGGTGGGTAGTCGTCGCTGCTTCCTTTCTCGTAAATCTCATCGCTGATGGAGTAACATTCTCGTTTGGTGTCTTTTTTATGGAATTTACTACATATTTTGGGCAGTCCGAATCTACCACGGCTTGGATTGGAAGTTTACTAGCTGCTATGCCCCTTTTGAGTGGCCCTATTGCTTCTTGGCTCACAGATCGGTATGGATGCAGAAAAGTTACGGTTGCGGGAGGTCTTTTGGCTGCTCTCGGTTTTGTTTTATCTTCTTATACCAGTAAGTAAAATGCTTGCTTTTGTACTTCTATTATTTATAAATATGTATATGTATATAAAGGCGAAACTGTGATAATTAATCAGTAGTTTCAAAGTAAATTCTGCTAATACATTAAACGTTAATTGTTTTCCATCTGCTCTGCCATTTCAGCCTCCATTTACGTCCTAATGATTTAAGAAATTTTCACTTGTGCTGTGTTAATACATTGCTTGCAGAATATGAAAATATCGGTTGAGGGTGGGGTGATAAAAGTAATGATTATAATAATGATGATGCGTGTAATCTTCACTACCATTGAATTTTCCCTTTCACCAGACTGGTATGGTTGGCAAACGACAACCCAATTATTGGCTGGAACTTTCCTTCTCTTATGCGCCTGTGGGCTTCTAATGAAAGATTTGGAGTGGACGAAGAAAAAGAACAAAAGCTCAAACAATAACAATTCCAATAGTCCCCATAAGTAAGTTTGTAATCCATTGATGTACATAAGCCTAAAATACTGCAAGGATAAATAGAGTTCACTACGTTCTAAAAAGTACATGTGGGAAAATAGTTTTGTGTAGGGGTAACGGGAAACAATAGAGACATGCCATGTGTAAAAAAACAGACTTCGATCCGTGTCTTAGTCTTGAGCACCGAGAACCGACCTAATAGCTGAGCACCAGACCAGGGGTGCTCAGCACTACTATGAACAAGAACGATAATTTTTTCGTACCTTTTCATGCATACTTTTCCCTGGTAGTATTTTCCGTTGGGTTGAGCAGCGCACGGTTCATTAATTATTAATTACATTTAACTATGTAGTATCGTGTGGTAAACTAATGATTGACGAACCTGCATAAGAATAACATGAATGGATGAATGTATGTATGTAGAACGTAAATCCATTTGTGCAGGTATTATATTAGACGATGGGTTTTCTGAATACAGCCAAACATTTGTATCCGATTCTACTTTCCTTTTTGAAGCTTTTCCCACCATGGCTGCAACGGCAACATTTCCTGTTCCCATCATCTTCAGTCAGGCGACAAGGCCAATTCGACATGCAAAAATAACAATCGAAGGTGCAACTCAGCAATCTGTATTCCAACGTTTGTACAAGAGCAGGAGAGAAAGGAGAGACGCCAACGGTACTACAGCTGTAGCCAGGATGCTGATGGTGGTAGCGGAGTGCCTGTAAAGCAAGATCTTGTTGTGATTGATAGAACATCTCCGGGAAGTGGAAGCAACAAAGCAAGATCTGTCAAGACAAGGATCGTACCTTCGCACAAGGATCAACTTGACAGCGGCGATCTAATATTAGGGTTTGGACATGTGCCAACTGCTACTGTCATTCCGGATGGAACAGCCGAAACGAATAATAAGCACAATGGATCACCTGCTTTTGTAACTGGATCTGGTGTTGTGATAACCGCTGATAACGTGATGAGCTCTGTGCCAGCCGTGGATTTAGATGAACTCCAAGAGCCGTTGCTTCTACACGGAGGAGAACTAAATATAATTCCAGAGGAAAAAGACACAAATTTTGCGAAGCAGCCCATCGCAGCCAATGGTAATCTCACTATTGATAGTTTGCACAATGGAGGAAATGTTGAAGACGGGGATAACAATAAGGTCGCATCGTGTTCAGTAACAGAATCCGCTCCGTTACTTACCTGTAACGATTCAAATTTGCGCAACCTTCAACGGAACACCAACCACAATAACAATAATATTAATGATAAGTTTGTTGTCGACACTCGTAAAGGGACGACAGATGCTTCCTCCTCGGATTTATTCAATCATATCTACCAGCACGCAAACAACTTTAATAATGATAGCAATAATTCCAGCATTACTAACGTTAATAATGCTAGCAATAGTTTTATTGGTAATGGTATAGTTAGAGATAATAGCGGCAGTTATTTCATTCGTAACAATAATTCAGTGAGTAGCTTCACATCCACCACCGTGATGCCTAACAATGCAGCAGTCTCCAACGGAGCTCCCACCATAATAATTCCACCTGCTCAACAGTCGAAACAGTCCAGTAATGCAAAATTGGACGTTATGAATACTGCCAGGTAAGGAGAAAAATAAAATAATTCCTGGAAAATAGAATATTATAATTTTAGCACATTTTGCATTTCAAACTTATAATTAGTTTGGTTCACACTATAAGGCTTGCATATATGTGTACATCTCCCGTGTTAAAACCACTCCACCCGTATTTATTACCCTTTGCAGGTATCGTTCCGTAATGCATAGACACTCATTGACGTACCGTGGGGCAGTCCTAAACTTGAAGCGTTATAGACTACGCCCTGCAAGTTCTTGCCCCGATATAATTTCTGTCGCGACCTCAGTGGATGGTCGTGGTTCCTTTGTAAGTATCAGCAGAATATTACAATTTTCCCATCCCAGCCCTGTCATGTGTGTAAACAGTAAACACTGTTTCCTTTCAAACAAACCAAACCATTTTCTATAATATTTTTTCATTACTTTCTCTAGGATGTATGCCGATGGATGCATACAATATGTGACTGGGATAATTTAATAAATACCCGCTTCCTTCTATTTATTCTCTCTAACTTACTTCTTTATACCTGGTATGTGTATATCTAAAAGCTAACGGTTTATCCACTTATCTATTGTCAGGATGATTAGGATTTATTATACCTTTGCATCACCGTCACCTTCATATTATTATAGGTATGACGTACCATACATGTACCTGCAGACCGCCGCCGTACGTCACGGATATGCCGAGGAACATAGCTCGTACCTCATCTCCGCAATAGGTTTATCTAATGTAGTTGGAAACGTAAGTCCTGAGCCTGGCTCAGCAAAGAGCATTGTAATCTTCATTTGAAAAATTATTCTCGATTACACAAACATTTGTTTTGTTTTTATTCCCAATTTATAGGTTATTTTAGGATACATGGGTGACAAAGAATGGGCAAGTGCAACACTAGTATATGGGGTATGCATGATTATTTGTGGTGGTGCCACTGTTCTCATGCCGTACTTAATGGAATGGAATTTCTGGGGGTTGTGTATCGTTTGTGGAATTTTTGGTCTCACAATTGCTGCAAATTATGCTTTGACGTCGGTTATTCTTGTTCAGGTAACGGAATGAAAGCGAAAACTTGTCACATTATTCGACAAACTGGTAACATTTATCTTTGTTATGATTTTATAATAATATTTGTGGTTAATTTTGCAGGTTGTTAGTTTGGAAAGGTTTGCAAGCGCATATGGTTTGCTGTTGTTGGTACAAGGCATTGGTAATCTGGTTGGACCACCAATAGCTGGTACGACTTTCTCTTTTAAATCTTTTAATAAATTTTATTATGGAAAATGATGATTTTTTAAATTTTTACAGGTGTGATTTCTGATTTTACTGGAAATAACACACTGGCCTTCGTCGTGTCTGGTGTGGGTATATTTGCCTCAAGTTTTTTCGTTTTAGCCCCGGTGTTTCACAGACACCCTGAATCTACTGACCACGACCAACAAACTAATCATGTTTGCAACGCTGGCCGCCACAATAATAGAGTGTAATACTTCTTACAACGTATTTGTCACGTGTTTTTCATAATTTTTTGAGATTTGTAATGTATTATTGTTTGATAGTCCTATAGATTATTGTTTTCTCCAAAAAAATAGGTGGAAAAATTTATATTCTCGTTGTACAAGTTGGTACATTTATGTACAACTTTTTCTAGATTTCTAACCTATTAAAATCAAATTAAATTGTACTAAAATAAACTGATTATGGTGCCACAAATCGTATAATTTTAATGGCTCATCCTTTTCTGACACATTGGAACCAATGGATCCAAAGAATTCATGTTCTCAATCATCAGTAGCTACAATACAAGTAATAACTTCAGTCGTAAAATTTATGATAACATCACAAAATGTGAACACAAGAGCGAGAAGCCTATTTGCAAAAAAGAATGATTTTTGTGAAGTACGAAAAACTTCTTGTTCCATAGTTCCATTATATCGTGAACTATCTTAATATAATTGAAAAGTTGTTTGTATATTTATTAAATATATAAAATGGTCGTGAACCTAACTTGTCAACTGTCATAATATTCATATTGTTATTGTATTATTAATACGAAAATATTGTCAGCGACTGGTAGTTTACGAATCGCTAAATAATATAAAACATTTCTTGTTGAATACTTCTATTGTTATTATTGTTAGAGATATTCAGATTCTCTACGTCACAGAAGTGCTTGCGATCTGATGCTCAGTTAATTAATACTTTAATGATATGAATCTTTATCGGTTATGATATTTTATAACTTTAATAACTTTATTATAAAAAATAATACCCACACTTTGGAACAATGGCACGCAACTGCTATAATTAGAATAATGAGTGTCGGAATGTTAAACTGAAAATTTAGCAGTGCCACATTCATGAAACTTCGGTAGACTTTCAAATAATAGACTTTCGCAGGTTGATAATGTCATACAAACTCTTACTTACTTGTACTGTTGTATTATTAATATAAGGGTTACTTCTGAAATATTTTTTTTCAAATTTGAAAGGCTAATTTCTTCGGATCATGATACAGTTATAACATTTACCAACAAAATAAATAAACCTTGTTATAAAAACTATATTGCCTCGAAAATAATCTCGTGTATATTCAACTGCAGGTAGGGGACTTTAATTAAGTGAATTGAATTAATATTATACGTACGGTTAAGTATTTAAAATTACATAAGTTGAAAAACTTTGAACAAATGAAAACTGAATTTTTACCTGTGACCTGGTTTTTCACAAAAAAAGTTACGTAATGTATACATCGTATCGTATTCAAACTACCGCTTTACAGTAAGTATTAAGTTACTGATTACTGAGTGATCCATTTCTATTTCGTATTTGTAAAACTTCTTTTATAACTGCTCTGCGGTTACTGATTACAACAGAGATAGAGATATGATAAGGTAATAATAATGTTAGATGTGTAGAATCATATTGACGTAAAATAGAAATGCTATATTGTCTATTTTATTCAAAACCTTCTCGAATAATTAATTGAGGAAAGATGTTGAAAGATTTCGTTTTACTCTTTGCTTTTATCCAATTTTATATATTTAAGGTCATATTTTAACATCTTTTCTTGGCGTAAAAAAGACAAGTTATCGATAAAAAAAAAGTACTGTTGTCTTGAAAAGCACATTTTTATTGATACTAATAAACTCTCAGAAAGACTTATATACATAAACCAGTAAAAAATGTGCTTCACTCAATATAGGATTCCAAATGACTTTTACCTTGATTTGGTTCTTAATATTATATATTCTCGAATTGTTCAAATGAAGAGTGGACGTGATTGTGTTATTCAAAATACACTATATTAATAGTTATTGTTACATAATTAAAAACCAAAAATCCTTCCTTTACCGTTCTGTAAGGTAAATAGTTTAAGATTTAAAGATTATGATCATCAGTAATCTTGTTCCTTGTTCTCTCACACAAAAAAATTGAAAATAGAGTTTTATATATACTTCTCAATGTTTCCAGCGTCCATTTCAATATCCAAAAAAATTACTCGTGTTCATAAATTAATCACTGAATACAATACTGAATATTATTCGTATTCTTCTTTCAAGCCCCAATCTGTAGTTTGTTTTATTTAATTAATATGTGTTTAAGTCATGTATTTACTTGCTTACACAATGACTTTGATAATGACTACTGACGTTTTAAGCACAATGACTTTTATCAAAGTCATTGTGCTTATTAATACAAGTAGTTGTTTATTGAAAACCCTGTTTATATAGTGCCTACTGACCTTTATTCATTGAAGTTACAATAATTAATTAAAGTTTATAGTTTATACACGTCAACATAGGTTTTAAGAGGTTACGCTACAACCTCCTGTATGCATTGTGATGATTTTGTCTTAATGATTCCGTTTACATTAAGTTTGTCTAGCGTAAAACATCATGACCAGTCTAATTTTCATGAAACTTTTTCGAAAATAGGTTATCCTTGTAATTCGTGAGTAGTTTAATTTAAGTAGTGTATTTGATTGTTAAGCAAGAGTAACAAATTGACAGATATGACGGATTTGAAAGTGCTCATATATTATACCCGATATATTGGAACGTGCAGTTTTTGTGAAAAATAATGAAGATAAAGGTTTACGACTAGTAAAAAATCGGTCAGGAGAGCAATATTTACCACTGTAAAAAATACTTCTAGTTATGTAGTTTAAGTTGTGCACAGAATGGCTGAATAAATTGTTCAGGTACGTGACTAACTTGCTGGTGTTTCAAAGAACGGTAATGGGATTGCGAAAAAAGTAAGAAAATGTACAGTATATTAAATGCTAGATAAGATGGAAGAGAAAAAGGTAATAATCGGATATTGTGAAGAAGACGACGACGAAATGCGCTTAAGAAATCCTGATTCCTGACGATGAAGAAAGAGTTGGAAACAATTTTGTGGAAAGATATAAAAAAACTAGAAAGTTCGATTTAAGCCAATATATATTTTTCTTCAGTCCAGTTCACGCACGCATTTACATAACGTATGTGTATTATAAAGAGTACATGAAGTTATAAAAAGATTCGTTACCTCTACTTCTATACTTCAGACTTGAAGAATTTCTTTCTGTAAAAATCCCAAGAAAATAAAAACTCTTGCTTGATCTCAAATAAATTTTTAATGACAAACAACATGATCGTTTGTAAACATGCTTATATATGTGATTATTTACATTTTCTTCATGAGCCAAAATGTATATAAAATGACAGTATATATGCATTGCTGTATATCATTTTTTCACCACCTACCTCATTTAATCGTAATTTTGGTAGATCACACCGGTGTGACTTTTTGCATTTTTAATTCATTCTCACATGAAATACAATCACACAGTAGGAATTACACGTCGGTAAGGAGGTAGGCTAACGCGACGTCACTAGTGACATATTGAAAAAGTATAGCAATTACGGAAACTTGTTTAAAATTATTATGAAGACAAACTACGGTTGTACCAATAAATGACTATATAATTTTGGGATTCAGGCAGTACGTCGTTTAGCATCTGTAATTCTGCA
>JAHZNB010002782.1:0-20181 GCA_027744295.1 Callyntrura guangdongensis | reverse complement strand
TATACTATCTTAAACGGCTATATATATAAAATAAAATCATAGAATGAGATTACTTGAGGTACCACAAAGGTTGAAAATACCGTTTACAGCCAGCAAGCCATTGTTTCCAAATCTGAATCTGTTCAACCCTTTCCCCATCATCACTTTTCATCTCCGCTTGTACCTGTGCCGGCTGTACCTTACCCACTTTCGTATCTCCTTGTTCCCTCTATTGATTCTTCTACTTGTGTTGATCATGACTATAAAAGGAAACATTTTCAGCAGAATGGCATCATTCACGTCAATAAAAAGGGACTTTTTTTTTGCTATATGGGCTTCATAAAAGTATTTTATAGAGATATCACGACACACAGACTCCCCATATCTTTCCTCCTCTACTCACCCAGGCAGTTTCATCAAATTACCATTACAGGCCATAATAATAGGTATATTATCCTCGTGTGAGTTTCGTTCGATAGACTTGAGAGCAAGAAAGACGGCACAGCATCCCTAAAAACTAATGTCAGGCAACAGATGTGAAAGAGTAAAACGACTTATTTCATCCACATCGCAATTTCCACTTTTCTGCCTGTTGAACACTTGTTTGAATCTCGGGAAAAACTTTCAAACTCTCAACGTTTGTTATATAAACACGTCCAAGTCTAGTTTGAAATGTGTGAATGGAATCTCATCATCTTCAAAGAACAAACGAATGAAAGAGACGCTGCTGCTGACGACTATGGCGATGATGATACAACGATTTTTTTTGTTTGATGGCCATGTATTTGTATGAGTGAATGTGTTGCATAACCAAATTTACAAATGTTAATGTGGCTCCGAGTTGGTAATGTAGTACATCAAACACAACATTGACAAGTTTTATGTGTGTCTTGTCCTTATGTTCTCTCACTCTGCCGCCTTTTAAAACACAGCAGCAGCAGCACAGCGGCTTTCTGACTCTGATCTGAGGATGAAGAAAAATGATGGTAAATGAGTGAGGGGTGCTTTTTGGTCTAACCCCATATTTTTTCAAAGTAGCTTCTAAAACTCTCTCTGTTGCGTGTGTACAACATGAAGAGAAAAATGGACTCTTTTGATTTTTAATGAGTACTCACTTTTCCTATAATAACTTCTCCTAAATACCTTATGTTTATGGCTAAGCTGCTATAAAATTGAAATAAAAAAGATGTTTGCTTCATCATTATCATCACTACTACTTCTCTCTGGGAAAAATGGTAATAAAAACGAATACCTAAAAAGTATAAAAATAAGTGTCAAGTCACCGCACACAGAGTCTTATAATTTTTTCCTCATATCATCATCATCATCACTATCATGTTTATCCAAGTAATCCTACATGAAAAATAAAAAAACTGCTTCTTATTAAGATAAACAGAAATAGAAAAGATACTGCGTTTTATTTTCAGCATTCAAATGTCAATTTTTCACTGGTGACATGCCAAAGAAATAAATTGTTCAAAGGAAAAAAAATTCAAGATTTTTACATTGAAATCCATATCGGTTATATGCATGGCATATTATCAAAATATTATTTTGATGACAGTGAAAATTGATGAAATATTTTGTAGTATATTTTCGTCCACGTCCCCGCGTCATCCTTCCCCTACAGCGTGTCCTTTATTCTGGCTCATCTCTAGATCAAAATACATACCTACGCGAGGGGATAAACAATGCTCAGAGATCTTCACGGGTATTGACGACGGTATACTGCTGTGCCTAAATCCTCATTTGCCTGCGTTAATATATGCGTAGTGACTACCCAAGAAACTTGGAGGAAGCTTAGAAGATCACGTTCATTGTGTACCAGTAGTAACTATTATTACCATTGTTCATTGCACAGTGTGTGGGTCATATTTTTTTTTCTTCTCCCCTTTCATTTTTGTCTACCTTTGTCTGCTTTGAGTAGTGACTGTTTGTATGTGTCAGAAACCCCAGTTTCTGCCTATTATTGGTAGAGAATTTAGTCCCCAAGTCCAAAAAAGCCGCATTATCATTCATCAAGTTTGGTTTCATTGAACTGTATATTATGATGATGTAGCCGAGAGGAGAACCGGCCGTGAACCAGTTGTCTCTGTTTGTTGAGCAGCAGAGCGTGTACATTAAAATAACGACAGAAGCTTAATGATCATACCGTAATAATGATCAGTTGTTCAGCAGATATCGTCATTAGAAGGAATTTGGTTAACAGATTTCCATGAGGTCGAGTTTGATACAAATTACAAAGTTGTGTCTCAAAATACAAGTCTCTTATTCAGGTAGTAGAAATATCTAAGCGTTATGCAGGGTACATCTCATTTTATTACAATCCCACCAGCTAAACTCCTTTGCACTCTTTACGGTTCTCACGATGAGAATGAGAAACCTTCTGAAAAAATGTATACATAAACAAACAGAAACACTCACAGTTATACTTGTCTGTCATCAAACAACGCTGACGACAATAATTACACATATGCTTTTATCTTACGCATTGCTTTGTGTTGAGTCATCGTCCTCCTCCACACCACAAGCATGTCTCTACCCAAACAAATATACTATTTCTCCACTTTTTTGTACCAAGAAAAAAAGTAAAATCACCAGTACCAGAGTACCAGTTTTGACTGCTTGTCATTTTACACGTTTTACTTTTTAATTTAGTTTTGCTGTTTATTAACAAACTCAGGGATCTCGGCTTCGCTCACTTTAATGTCGCACTAAAACGAATCAGTCGAATGGGGCTGTATGGAACCGGTCCGGCTAATAATCTTCATTAATAGAATTACCATAAAGTGCACTGCACACAGAAGATGAGTAGCCTTTTTTATCTTTTATCTTACCCACCACCAAGCCTTGTTTCTCTACGAATCGTGTGTACCTCTTTAATTTACTATTTCATATCATTGTGTGTCCTCCTGTTGATTCTAGTCCTTCCACTGTAATTATACGTCTGTCTAGGTTTGTTAGCTATGCTGGCTCTGCAGTCAGCAGTTAATCATGTAGGTATTGTAGAACATATAGTAGCATCATCATGATCACTGATCACAATGCTGGGATGACTAACCAGACTTGTGAGCGTGTATTTAATGTACTTTTGTGTCCTGCCGGTAGACAAGGATAAAAATTTAACCCACCCATAATTAGATTGACTGCGTGGATTAACGTTATTAGCGAAGGAAAGGACGACGGACGGTACATGGGCTCCATTTAGGAATATTATGTTTAGCTTCAGATAAGATGAAATGTTGATCTTGTTTCACTTTTTCTTTTTGAATTCTCTCTCTCTAAATAGAATATAAAGAGTACATATATTATATATGTAGTAGATAATAGTTTGTTATCAAATCGTCGCATGTTTTCCTTTTTCTCCGTCTTGTCTACTTCTAGAGCTGTCTCTTGCGTTACAAGCATTTAGAAAAAACAAGTAGACAGCGCAGTCAAAAGGAAAGATTTTTCTCTCTCACTCGATCTTCTCATCTTGTGGAAATGATGAAGTTCTGTTGTCATTATTATTAGACTGTATCTATTATATATCACACATGGAGAACGAGAGTGTAGTGTGGTGGTAAAAATAATGTATGTACGTGCGTGCTCTCTCGGTAATATGAATATAGACTTCTAATAATAATATGTATGTGGAGTTGTGGAGATGCGCTTTCTGCTGTTATTACAGGATTATCATTATTTTCTCTCTCTCCCCTCTCTCTGTTTTGTTTACGACTTTTTCTGCTGCTGTCGATCTTTTTCACGTGATGGGTTGTTCAACAAGCTGAAACAGCTCCAGAGCTTAATTTAATGTAGGGAAGAAGCAGTTACTTAAAAATCCAGCCTTTACACTCATTTCTTTCTCTATGTAATATACACTCTGCTGGTGTGATGAAAGCCTTGGCAAAATGTATGCATGTTGTTGAGCAATAATAAAAAAAACATAAATTCCTTTGCTGCATCTCGTCTTGTACTATTGTACTTACCATACATTACCAGTAAATTACCAAAGAATATTGCTAGCCTGCTTAAAGGTATGTTGTTTTTGTTAAACACTCTTGCAACAAATAAGGATGAATTTCAACACTATCACCCTTTCTGTCTACTAATAAAATGCTGTCTTGACTTTCCATCTCACTACGACTGTTGTAATGAACTCCCTATCTCTCGCTCTGTCTCTCCATGGCTAGTTTAAACGGCTTCTTTAAACCGCAGCAACGAGTACGCGCTGTACGTACACAGGGAACAAAGAAGTACATGAGGAAGAGAAAAATTGAGAAACTTCTTTTTCACAGAAAAAACAGAGAGAACGTATCAAACGCAACGTTTGTTGTTTAAGTATGCTGTATCAGTCTTATCATCTTTCCGTATAACTTTCAGGCTGTGCTCATGCGTTTCCTCTGTTTCTCTCTCTCCCTCGCGTTCACATTCAAAGAATTTGTTATGAAAAAACGTGAAGAAAATTTACCTTCCTCTGTTCTCTCTCGTCCTTATATACTGTCCTATAACCACTTAAATTAGAGAAAATTTTGTATTTTTTCTTCATTACAATAATGTATCCGATTCATCCGTCTGGTCTGCTAACTGTTAGCGCCGAATAGGAAGGCCAACCGCGAGAGAGTATCTGCAACCAAGCATGCATCTTTCTTCCTGTTGCCTCTGCCGAGAGAAAAATAGAGAGAGAGAGGGAGGTAGCCAACCTAGTCAGCAACAACATCATCATTATTAGCATGATCAACCCCTATTCGTACATTTTTTTTAAACAAAACGAAAATGTATTTCTCTCATTTTTTCCCTACCTAACCATCTACCTATATACTCTCGTTGGATTTTAACCATGGTACGTTACATAAGCCTGCTCTTTCCAACCGTAACAACCTCTTCTGCTGATGCTGTTGATAATGCTCCAGTGGTGGTGGTGGTGATATGGTGGTCGTTGTACCACTACTTGGTTTTAAGATAGCACAAGTGCGGTGCTGGTGGTGGTGAATATATACAGAGTTTTTTAGAAAGATCACGACGAGGAAGAAGTTTTGATGGCGGTGGTGCAAGGTTCTGTGCGTATACCGAATGTTGTTGTCAGTTGTGGTGTCGGTGGCCGTGCCGTAAGGAACGGTTGTTGAAAATGCACGCAAGAAACCTCTGTACGAGAAACTTTTCCTTTCCATCATTGCTACACACATGATCACCTACACAATTCTCAAAGATAGGTGCATATTTTTAATCTCTCTTTCTCTGGCAAAACACCGCCGGGACTCGGGGACTGTGTTCAAGTTTTTTACTTTGTGACATGTTTTGTTTATTTAGTGTTCTCGCGTCATATTTTTTGTTTAATTTTTTGTCATCATCCTATCCATATCGTCATCNCGGGACTCGGGGACTGTGTTCAAGTTTTTTACTTTGTGACATGTTTTGTTTATTTAGTGTTCTCGCGTCATATTTTTTGTTTAATTTTTTGTCATCATCCTATCCATATCGTCATCGCTGCCGTGCGTAAAGTTTTTCGTAGGAATAAACTTCAACTACTCATATATGAGTCGCACAAGAGGAAATAGCACAAAAGAGGAAGTTGTGGTGAAAAACGTTGTAAATATGGAGAGGTAAGAGGTATGAGTGCTGACAGAATTAGTTAATTTTTTCTGGCATTCTTCTCCCTGAGTAGGTATATAAAACCTTCGCCTCAGCATTCTCATCACCATCCTCATATAGCATCTTATCAACAACCCGCATCGGCACAGTGGGGTTGACTCAAAGGAAAATTGAACATTATTTTTTTGTAAGAACAGTAGTGTAAATACCAACAAACATCAACAATAATAATAGCTATAACGGCAAAAACATCAATAAATAAAACTACACAATACGCACACGCGAGAAGAGCTGAAATGAAAACAGTCTTAATTCAATTCAATAGTCGCGACGACAAGCCTTGTAACGCAATTTTAGATCAGACAATTTGGCTCTCTAGAAGAATAACGGCTCATTTGAGAAAAAGAGAGTCGTGTGTTGCTCGTGTATTCCGTGAACAAAAAAAAGCAAAGTCTTTTCTTGCGTTTCCACTCGTCGTTGGTTGTTGTGTAGCATTGGGTAATCTCTGGGAATCTGCCAGAAGAGGTTGAGGAGGATTGTTACAAATTGCTAATGTGATCCGATTATCATCAGATTCTCTTTCGGAAGAATCTCTTCTGCTGTTGTTGCAGTTTGTGTGTATAACTGTTTGTGTTGTAATTGTAATTGCGTAAAAAATGAATTTAGACTGAATAAGCAAAAAGTAGAATTAGAACTCTGTATTATATTGAACGTTGTTTGTGTGCGTATGCGAGCGGAACAAGCCAAACAAAAAGGAGGAAATGGACGGAGCGTATACAACAACGTCTGCACTTAATATACATTTTCTCTGTCATTCCTTCTAGACTTTTATTATGATAACTCTGCCATTATGACACGGTCATACACAAACAACATTGCTATTTTGTTTGTGGAAAAAAATGTTTGCAAAATCTTTTTCTCTCTGAATTGATGCATGGATCAGTAAACAGATACCACCAAAATACAGATATACAGATGTCAGACTTAAAATATATGGTAAATATCTGTACCATATAGCTTGAAAGTCGTCATTTGGAGAAAAAATAAACGGAGTGACTACTTCCGGATTCAAAAGTTTTTTTATGGCTGTATTCGTCTGCGCTGCTGGATTACACACACACATCCACACACAAGAAAAAACTGTTTTCGTAATCTGAATTTCGTCTGGGGGGAATGGGAAAACGGAGATCTTCTGACGTTGCCTTGATCTCTTTTTTATGCGGTGTTGACGCGATCATAATAAGGCATGTGTGAGTTTATAGAATTTATTAATGGTTATTGGACCTGTTGTTGTGTACATCATCTTTATCTGGTACAGAAGAGGCAGTTTTTAGATAGACGTCAATAGACAAGGTGATGCCAAACAGCGACAGAGGATAAAACATTTTGTTTTATTTTTTCGCTGCGTCACCCCTCGTGGAATTTTCAAAGACGCACACAACATTTTTTTTCACTTGCTCTTCACTGGTGGTGATCTGCGTTTCCTTCATTTTGAATGTCGAGGAAAAATGGTGTTAATGTAAACCTTGTTATAAGAGAAACAATCATAATAATAACTTTGCAGTGTTTATAGCTTTTTAGTGTGCGATATATCTGTCAAGCAGTAAAGGGTTACGTGCACACATTTTCTCTCGGCGTAAATATCATAATATTATGCATGTAATGTCCATCATCAAATTTTATGGACTTGAAACATGCAAAAAAGTCAAACCACACACACACAGTTATAGTTATAGAGTATTTATAGTTATAGAGTATAGATATTTATGAAAGTGAAGAAAGGAGGAGGAAGTATAAGGCACAGAGAAAGATCACAGGAATGTGCTAGCAAGCGCAAAAGCCCAGTTGTTTTTACATAAACACCCTTGTCTACATGAATCCTCGTAATCATCGTTAAACCGCATGATGAGGTTCGTCATCATCATCCTTAGGAAATTGTGACGATGCTAAGAAGAGGGAAGTGTGTTTATGTGACGGACGATATCTATACAAGTTTTTGGCTGATGGACCAAAAAATGTACATACACATCACAGGCGGTACAGTGATAAACAAGGAAACCAGTAATTAGCTGGTAATATACTGGCGTGATTTATATGTAAATGCCCGACCTAGCTGAGACAGTAATAGGTAGTGGGTGAGCTGAGGGGTGTATGTGTTAAAAAGAATAAAAATGATAACAAGATAAATACTCTCTGTGTGTATATGTATGTTACACGTGTTTACATTAATATTAGTCGCAATGATTTCGGTGCCTGTCTATTTTTCAAGTTTACATTGAAAGTTGAAACTTGCCAAAAGCAGTTAACTGTTGCTGGCTGACTGGATTTCGTAAGAAGGAAAAAAATGTGCATGAAGTAAGCATTCAAATTGTGACATTGTAGTAGTGTATTCCGTGTTGTTGTTAAAATTGTGTGAACCTCTCCGTATCTTGTGTCGCTCTGTGCTAATAACTCGCCACGGCAAAAGCGGGGAATAAAAGAGAAAGGGTGAGAAAGAGACGGTGCAGGGATGTGAAAATAAAAATGTTATAAAGCGCCCTATTGTTTATACAAATGTACAAATTGTTCTGCATTCCTTTTGGGATTAAAACAATTTCGATGGGAATTTTTTGATGGAATGTGCCATTCTTTATTTTGAATTCCTTCCTTCTTGGTACGGAATGTAGATCGACATATTTGATAAAAAACACAAAAACATAATATCCTCGATTTGTCTGTGTTGTGTGATGGGAGCATTGTCCAGAAAGTAACCAGCAAAATATTTATCCGCTCTCTCTCTCTCCCTACATACCTGTGTGTCGTGTACATCACGTGCAAACGTTTTTTTCCTTTTTGCTTGTCCATGGGAAAATTTTTACCTTCAACTTCTCTCAATCACCACAATAAAAACACCTGTCTGCGCGTTGTACTGTGTGTTCTTGTGTGAGCTGCTGGATGGATGGTGGTAGCAGGAATAATAATACTACTATTGAAAATTTAAAGGCTGCTGTAATTTTTTTCTCTCCATCTGACAGTTTGATTAGGGAAGGAAAACGTTCATTATTTCTTCACTACATAAAATATCGACTGCCCTCAGTATGCAGCAGTCAGGAAACTGTGAACAAGCACAATATAAATTTTGTATTATCCCAGCCAGTGTAGCAGTAAATTCCCTTTAAAAAGACAACGACACACGGTTGCCCCCATGTCAAGTTGCATCCTCCTGCATGCAACCACCATTCATCAACATCATCATTTCTACCAGAGGATTCCAGGTTTATTTCTTGTGCCACAGTTCCCCGGGACTAAGATATTTTTCTTGGATGAGAGTCATTTACACGATAATCACTGGAGAAAACCATTAAAGAAAATAAAACTTGTAAAACGTTTTCAAATGGATTGTCTCAATATTAACAATAATGGTGTGCATAATGTTAAAAAATGTGGGGGAATGATGATGAACGATTACAACAAAGGTGGATGATGACGGCGATGATATGAATGGAAAATCCATATTCAACGAAAACATTTTCTCCCTCGACACAGCAGATACACATTGATAATGAACGCATAGGAATATTAATATTTTTATCCAACTAGTGGCGGTAGTTGTGGGTTGCTGTGTTTTTTTTACATCGCTCCAGGCAGTGTAGTCGCAGTCAATGCTATGGATGCTAGGGAGTAAAAATGCATGCCTGAGTTAATTTTCCTCTGCAGCAACAACATTCATGGCAGAAGAACCTGCATGAAATGTCGATGGTGAGAAGAATGAGGATGATGCATTGTGAAATCCAAACTAAAGTATTTTTTCTCAGAGAGAGCATTAGATATTACGCTGATGCGTTTTTTGTGTGTGAAGTCACTCACAAGGAAAATGCGAAGGCTGGTCTTTCAACTTAAAAATCAAAAAGTTCGGAACTCCTTTCTAGAAGAGTGAACGAAGAAAAAAATTACCTGAACCACGACGACTGATGAAGACAACGACTACATTATATCGACGGGACAGGAATCGTCGTAAATTTGTCTGTCCACGACATAAATTGTAATTCCGCCGCAACAGCAACAGGAACATCTTACTCCCGTAAAAATGAGCTTTTTCGAAGGCGAAATCATCCTGACGCATTGTAAGTTTTGAAAAAATATATTCTCCTTCTTCATCATGTCGAATGGGTGTGCATGCGGTTTTTTCTCTGTTATCTTTAGCATACGACTACATGCTGCTGGAAAATAATTTGGTGGGATGAAGAGAAGAATAAGTCCCTTCTGGGTTATTATTTATTAGCAGCAACTTACAAAGTGGTTTGTTTAGCACGAACTGTCGGAAGAGCGTAATAAATTCATATTCAATATCATTGCATTAGCAAGTAGATAATGACTATGTGATCAACCATTGACCATCCTCGGCATGCATTGTACACAAAAGTTTTTTTTATGACGGTCGAGTCCCTATAAAGTGGTCAACCTACTGGAGATGGACCTCCGAATTGAAGGCTAAAATTTCTTGCGTAGAATAGCTGACCCATGAACTGATTTCTGTGAAAGAGTTGCTGACGTCTTCTAAAAAAATTGTATATTCATTAAGAAGTATAGTGAGTTTCTAATTTAAAAACCACACAATGCACAATGTTTGAGTAGGTAAACGGGATACTCTCCCAAATATTTACAATCAGCAGAAAAATGAGTTTTTCCTTAGTTAGTCATCATCTTGACCATTTTATTTTCATTGCCCATTGCCCAAGTTTATTACATACATATAGGCTCTTACTTTGGTCTAAATAATCCTTTAAAATATGCTATGCCACAGGCTGACTAGTCTCTCTATTTCTCTCGTGATTCATGCAAGTCACACACAGGAATCTTGTTGGCTTGCACAGTAATAATTCCACACTCTCCGCCACGTCGTCACTTTTATACTGTTTGTTTCTGACGTGATGATCATGATGATGATGACGCGACGACGATGATGGCCTGTTGTGGCCTACCTACAAACCCAAAGTGCATACTTGATCAGATTTGAAAAAGAAAAAAATGATTACGAATTCCTAATATGCCGTCACAATGAAGGAATTATTACTATTTTCATGTAGGTGCCTTGCTGAAAGCTAAGTAGCTCTAAACTGTGTGGATCTTACGCTATAATACGACAAGTCCGCGCATCTCAAAGAATTATCTGGTGATCTTTGTATCCATCCGAATGATAAAACGTTTTTCTTTCTCACAGACAGGAGAAGTAGAACTGGAGAGTGAAAATGAACCTTTTTAAAATCCCTGCATGCAAACCAAATAATCACCGATCTGTGAATGTAGCGGTACGACTATTGCGATATCACGCTGATACCTATCTAATTACCTGCTTGCGCTATCCCAGCAGCAGCACTCCCCACTCCCAATTTTTTTTCCTGTCGCTCCCCCAATTCACCAAAGAAAGAATTGCAAGAATGAGATGGTATTACTGATAAGTCTGCGAGAGAATCAAAAGGAGAAAAATACAGCAAGAGCGATAGACAAGAAGGAGATGCAATCTTGTAGGGATGGTGCTATTCATTGGTGTCAACTGACAACTATATAGCCAAATCTATTGCCACGCACACAGTAAATCTGTTACGTTCATCTCTGCAATTCGACCTACACACTCTTTCAGATTACTACACGCATTCGAAATAACATGACGGTATAAATGAGAAGCGTCATAGAGAAAAATGAATATCTGCCTTGAGAATAATAGCGTATATACAAATGATAGTCAACCAACCAAGTCTTTTTTAGACAAGTAGATGATTCCGTCCGTTCAATGTTGATGACGATGATTTCGATGATGAAGTATTATCTAAACAGTCAGCAATTATTGGACATGCTAGCAGAAGCAGGATTGGTACACAGGATTCTATAGTATCGGGAGAGTAAAGTGGAAGTTTAAATGCGGTGAAGCCCTCATTTAAACAGTCATTTGGTATTCATAAGATAAAGCTGTGGTGGTACAAAGTCAGCCGTATTATGTGGTTGTGCATATGAAACACATACAAGAGCTCATACCTAAACTATGTACACACGTATTCCGACTCGGCACTGACATGATTAAGAGAGGCGATGGGGGAACAAGGCAGAAGAAAACAAGACAACGCTTCATCATCATTTATTACAATATTATTATTATGCATTATCTCCAAAAATCTTCTTTTTTAGTCAATCCACCAAGTAAACTGACAATAGTAGTGGCAGCAGTGTTACACTCTTCTTTGTATCAATTGCACAGGGATCATGTATCGGCTGTAATAATCACAATAATAATAAAAATATCCAACAACGTGTAGGAATTGTTGTAAAAATGAATGCAACTGGTTGCGAGACGGTGGCGTTTTTGGTGGGGGATGAGAGCCGAGAGACTGGGTGAGCTGAGGAGAAAAAAGACAACAGACTATGGCGAGAAGCAAGAAGACGCAGGAGGAGGATAAAAAAAGAAGGGATATGCAGCACAATACATTAATAAAATACAATGCATACAGCTCTGTCATGTTTAGTTATTTTAGATATTTTGGAGAAATACTGTGGGCAAGGTTTACTTTAAAGTAGCTAACTAATAGAAAGAGATACCAGAGAACACTGGCGCTTGTACATGTGTGCGTTGTAGTGCATATAATACGTACAATTTTTTTTAAATGTTTGCTTCTTACCTCGAAAGAAGACAGGACTATGGCCGGCTGTTGCTGTTGTAGCAAGAGTGGCAAAGACTACTACTCCTTCACTTACTCAGCCCATCATGATCGTCATCATGATCGTTCTCATCGCCACCAGTCTCCATGTGTTGTTCAAACATGGAATGAAATGAAAATGCCTTCAGTCTTCTTGTTATTATTGTCCGACGAGCAAACGTCGACTTTGTCTTGGTCGTTTTTAGTCACTGATTCAAGAAAGGAGAGGCTGAGAGAGGTTTTCAGAAGAGTAAAATTACTACAAGAGTAATAATCAGTGTATTTAGTTCTGGTTGTGCGTGCATCTGCGTATAACCAACCCAACTTGAAAAAAGTGACGAAAAAATAGTTTATTTTGGTGGGGGCTCTTCATCCCTTAGTTCTTCTAACATTGTTGCATGCATATGTGTGTACATTTTTGGGTGAGTAGGACTTTTAAAAGTTTTTTTTGGTTTTCAAGAGAGAGAGAGAGAAAAAAAAACGAGAGATAATCATTTGTATTTGTGGCGTAACTACTACAGCGTTGTTTTGTGCTTCTGAAAGAAGTACTCAGAGTACTCACTTCATTGAATTCTCCATTCATCCATTCTCTCTGTTCGGTTTCCTCTATTTTGTTCCCCCTTTTCCGTTTCTCGTTAAAGAGGTTTTTTCGTTTGGCTGTCTCTCGTTTCGAGAGTCTCCGTCATCATTGTGGTGGTATCTTTGTGAATAAAGTGAAATTGCTTCTGTGTATTGTGTGTGTATGCATGTCGTGTCGCCCTTACTAGTTTGTAAGGGATTTTGTCGTTGTTTTGGCACCTCCCATTATTACGCTTACACTTCTCGGCTGCTCCTGCATAGTTTCTTAGGAGGGTCGTTTTTGTCTCTAGTTGGTTTTAAGTTTTCTTGTTGTGAAAAAGCAGACTCATGATGTCATGATATGACGATCATCCATGAATAATGATGATGATCATCTTCTTGTTGAGTTGTAGCAGTGAAGTGCTGTGTGTCCTATTTTCTCAAATGGAGTGCCACCAGCAGACGTAGTGCAGATGTGACGAGAAAGATATCCTCTTTCCTCTTTTAGTTTTATTACTGTCATAATTGGAATGAAGAAACAAGATGCTTTTGCTGGCTTGTAATGAAAGGGAAAGAGAGGAAGTCTGCAAATTTTGTTTCGGAGATGAGGATGCATGAATCCTCCTTCTTGTGAATTTTCTGCACGATGTGATTTTGTTTTTCACGAGCCGGATAAATTTTTTCTATTTTTACGTGAATAGTTTCTTTGTGAATGACTGTTTGTCTGGAGTGAAATAAACTGTGTAACTAATTATTTTTACTGCTTGTGTATTATCGAATTTTGGGAATGCACATGTTCATCAAAACAGTAAGTTTTTTCACAGTTTGACGGGTTAATTAACCTTTTTCAAGCGATTAGTACTGCAGGCAAATTAGAATAGAAAGTTCACTTATTAAAATAGCATCCTTCCTCATATTCATGTATTTACATTATGTAGATTATTGTTATTGTTCCCTTCAATTTTCTGCTTGGGTGTGTGCGGAGTTCAAATCGTTTAACCGTTTAATTAAAACGCAACTCCTGTCGCTCTGATTCTGTCTGACTTGCGGGGGAACATGCCAGCACAGGTTAAACCTGCTTGCAATGATTTATAATATCGTAACAAGCTAAAAAGAAATTCACTTCTATTTACAATACTATTCCTGCCATGCATAATAATTCGAGATGTACACGTACGTGTGCACTTAAATTTTCTCCATCTTTTGAAATCGTCATGTTACCTGTGCGAAATGGTAGCGTGTTAATATGCACATACCTATGCAGACGTTCCTACACTTCCACTCACAATATCACTATTTTCGCTAATACCTATGCATGCATAATTTTTAAAACGTGTGAACATTTCTTTTTTGCAAAATCAAAATCTGTTCCTTATCTCTGCAACAAGAAGGTAGGTATGCAGATGGTACATAAGAGTTATGTATGAACTCGCTAATAAAAAGGGATTTTTCGATGGCCAGTGATTCCGCTGAATTAAACTCCCATAAAACCTGTTTCATTGAACTTGTTTGCAAAAAATGGCTAAACAACACAATAACAACAACAACCACGAGAACTAATGTTATATACATGCATGCTGTTGGGCAAGCAACCCAGAGATAACAGGGTTGATGATGATCCGGTAATATTGATGATGATGAATGATGTTGCTGTTGGTTGGTTGGTGTTGTGTACCATTAAACAGGTGTTATCGTGTTGGTAGTGCTACAAGGAGATGAAAAAGGGTCGGGGAAAACCCTCGGGTCGGTAGTGGCTACAGAACCTCCCTCCGAAGAAACAATAAGGAGGTCCGTTTACCCACTACTGTATGTAAATGATAGGTCTAGATTTGCATGTTATGTCTGAAGATTTAACTAGAGTGAAATCGGATTTGCAAAACAGGGAGAGAGAGAGAGAGACCGACCGGCCCAATGAATTCATTTTAAAGATCAGTGCACCTTTTGGTAAACAAAACATGAGTTTTGCCAGTCTTGTGTAACTTTAGCTAAGCTATATAGTATGTGCATTCAATTAATATTTATTATTGGTCATTCTGTTTTCATTAACGTCTTTTTTGTGGTCCTGTGAAATTATTAAAATCTACAGCAGACTAGTTTCTGGTGGCCGCGGTATTAACCTACACTGGTGAAAGTATTTATTATGTTAACGAGAGTCAATGAAGTGGAAAGTGAAAAGGATTCAGGTTTGGAAAAGTCGGATTTTTTTATCAAGCAACCTTTTGGTTTACTCGTTGTAAGTAGGCATCTCTAGTGAATAAACTCACAATACAAACAGTATTGAAATAAACTTATTATCTATGGTACAAGGTAAATACAAGGTGCAACACAAATGGTACAGTATTTTTGCAAAGTTTGGTTTCTTCTATCATGGGACTACTAATATTTAATGTTAGCTTTATGTGTGTATTTGTTTAAATTTTACGCAAATAAGTTGGAATGGGCTAACAGAGAGAGAGACAGAAAGAAAAAAACCATAGTGTAGGAAGTTGCGTCAAAAATAGAGATTACGCACACTCCTATATACAAATACCAAAAACCTACACATACACAAATTAATTCACTCCCGTCGCTGTCTTCGTCAACGTCCACAGTACTTATACACACAAATATAATATCCAAAATCCAAACTTTTTTTAGCATGCTTTGTTATCATCATCTTCCTCGTCATCATCCTTATTTATGCATATGTAATATGCATAACTCTTCAGAGATCTCTCTCTAAGTGAAAAATTTTCGTTAGGAGTCGACGCTAATCGAGTATAATTTGTTAGTGTTTACAAAAAAGTCCTTTAAAATAGTAAATTGGTGGTGTTTATACGTGCGCTGATGATGTGTCTTGTTCTTTTTTCTAGTAATAACAAATACAAGCCTTGTTTAAAAAAAATTGCCGTGTAAATTACTGGAACGGAGTAAATGTACATGCTCCTCTGAATCTGAAAAATATTAAAATCTTACTGTTGTATATTGTATTACATTATTTCAACAACTTTGTTGGCAGCAATAGCTGTTGCCGTTTCTAGTATACTACTAGTTTATAAAACGCAGGGCTTACACGTTTTTTAATATACTGTAGTAATATGCATGTATGCTCATTTTTATGCCTTGATGCCTTTCCTGAAAAGATATGTATATCTTTTAATCTATTCCATGCCATAACACAGACACACACATCATCGCACATCTCACTACCACACAGGCACGTTCACACAACAAGGAAAACTCTGTTCTTGATTCTTGACTTTGAACGTTCAATTTGTTGAATCATCGTCATTACACACACACACACAATGGCACGGCGTATTTATAATAGTATTTAAAAAGAAACATTTTATATAAAATTACAACTATTCAGAGAGCAAGAGAGATGAGCAGATACACATTCAGTTGACTAGTGTCAAAAAAGAAGAGTTGTGACTTTGTGACATTTTTAAAAAGAGATTACCATGCGTGTCTTTCTCGTGCTCTTTGATGTGACCTTTAAATTAGTATCACAGGAATTTTTATACGCCAAAGTTATTTCAAAGTATGTATGATAGCTGCTAGATTGTGAGTGAGTAGTGCTCGCCACCACCACCGCCTCCATCGCCAAGATCATGTTCATAAGTGCAATTAAGTTGCATGTTGTGGGGGTATTTACAGTACATAAATCAAAGGAGGAGGCAAAGCTGAAAATGTTTATCCAGAAAGACAGTTTTTACGATAAGGTAATTTTATTAGTCCGCATTATATAGTACAACTACAGATATGATTACTAAGTTTGCGACAAGAGCTACGTAAAACTGGAGGAATTGCAGATCTTTGCTGAGCCATTATCCTCGCCAGATAGTGCGTTTTCTTCAAGCATGAGTCTGTGCCGTGTTATCTTATATTTTTTAATACGCCACAGCAATCAATTTTACTTCTTTGTCGCAGCTAATCATGAAAAAAATATGAGGTTGAGGGTGTAGTGAAGATGAAAAAACATTTATTTTTTATGTCGTGACAATCAACTAGTGTGCAAGTGTGTGTGGTCGACTTGTAATCTCGCTCTTATAAGTTATAACCTATGTTGCTCTATAATATCAAAGCTTTACTCTTGCAGGCAGACAGCAGCAGCTGAGTACACTAATATTCTAATAATATTTTAGTTTGAGACACCATGCCGTTGAAGCAACAATAAATGGGTGTAAAATTGCGTAAATCCAGCAAGTACGGCCAGATTTCCGCAGTCTTACCATAAAATCTCATAAAACCCACTTTAGGTATGCATGCATACTTATAAAAAATATGCCAACCAGAACGACTTCATCCACACACGCCACCATCAAATCATCCTGCAATGGGAGCAACGTGTAGCAGATCTTTCATAATAAAAAAATGTTTATTATGCAAATGTTTATGTACGTAGGTAGATCAGAAGAGAAAATGCCATTATTATTTAGCACGCACACACTCACATAAATAATACAAGCCACAGAGTAATAAAAATTTGTCGCTAAAAATAGCAGTCCCCTCTCGCTATAGTGTGTATATGGATGGAGGATATCTTTTCGCTGGAAGACGTTTTCGTAGGAAGTGAAGATGATGATCCCAATAAAAAAAATAAAATAGGACTCGCACAGACTACCACTGCCAGTAGGTTGAATGTTGTATGTAGCTACCAAAATTCCTCTTCTGCTCTGCTGAGTCAACGCATTCTTCTCAATATTGACAATATTATTCTCTCTCTTTTCTACAGATGGTAGTATACCTACTGTTTAACGCCTGATTTGTCCCCAATTACTTTAATGAATGCACTATTTCTTTTCCTCCCACTTGATGATTAATTAATTCCATCCTGGCCGCAGATAAGTTCACCACAACAAGCAATTTTTTTATATAAAATATTCTTCTCTGTGGGTAACGTTAGTGTGTGAGAGTTGAAAATCGTAAAAGTCAATAATTTTATTGTTTGCTCTGTGGAACGGACGGTCGTTTCTCAGAAAAAATATGAAACGTGACAATTGACATAAACACAGACAAACGGGAAGACGTAATAATAAAGGTTTGTTTTTAACAGCATCAAAAGCGGTGCCTATAGTGTTGCTTTTAAATGTACCAACGTCTTTGAACAATTGACCTAGTATTTTAAACTGCTTTATGGTCTTGAAGACACATTATTCTAGAGATAGCTGGCGTTTATGATTGCGTATCTGTTTACTTAAAAATCAATGACGGTGAGTGAGTGTTTATGCAAATGTTAGAAATGAAGGCAGTTACACACAGACTTAGGAGGAGTGTAAATTGTGTATTGGTTCGTCGTGGTAAAAAAAGTCATGTTGCAGGAAATGAGGTACTACAAACTGTTCAACGTGTACGTTTTTTTAAGTCAGGACATTTTCGCCTGTTTTTATAGTCAAACAAGCAAGCATGCTGAAGTAAAAAAAAGATTTATCGTGAGTTGTGTTCCCTGTTTTCACGCAAGCGTGGTTCCAGCGTTTTTTTTATTTCGTGCCACTGCATACAAATTTAACATTATTCATTCTTCGCTATATTATTCATTGTAGTAATTGTATACCATTGTTTAAGTCGTTTAACAAGGGTTTCACGCAACTGATGTTGATTTTTGTTTGTGATTTTTTTCCAGATAAACTGAAGAAGGGGGACGGAGTAACAGGCTCCAGTTGTTCCTCGCTACATAACAGCACAACATCAAGCAGTAAAACTGGTGGGGGTTCTACAGCAAACAATACGAATGGTGGTGCCGTCCCCAAGTCCATTTCCGGTGGGGATTTTTCCTCACATTCAGCAGGAGCACCACCCCCGAACTCGTTATTGTTAGGAGGATATAATAAAAATCAGTGCAACAATCACCACCATCATCATCACCACCCGCATCCCCTTCATCTCTTCCCATATAGCAGCACCACCAGCAACAACAACGGGAACCACGGCTGTCTCTCGCACAAAGAAACGGAGAATCACAAAAATATCATGAGTGGTAATGGTGGTGTGTCCACAGCAGATGTTAACCCTGCCGCTGTCACAACTACGTGCTCTGCAGTAAATAACAACCCAAGCTTAAAGCTTGTACGTTCTTCCTCCATGGATGAGCTGAGACCAACAGGTGGCTGAAATTTACTTTTTTCCGGTTATCCTTCCACACATTTTTATTTGTACATATTTTCGTATGCACTTTCAATTTTTCACATTACCTTGAAAAAATGCATCACGAAGCGTATTTTTAAAAAAACAAACAATATTTTTAGGGAATAGTTTTTTCATAAACTTTCATTAGTATGGATAGAATGTATGAGATTGGTTCTCGTATAGGTTTTTTTCCAGGGTAAACTGGGTGGCAATGAAAAGTCATATTGAAAAGGAGAGTATTTTTCAGCTGTTCAGAATATCTGATCATATTTAAACAGGGAAGATGATGACTTTCTTTAAGAACCCAAATGTCAGCTCATTTTTATGATAATGACTCTCATGATGTAGGCGAATCCCATTAATCACTGCATTTTTCTTCTGCTGGAGTCCGTCACAATGCTGGATTTCGCGCAAGAATCATCAATTTTTCATCAAGAGTGGAGTGGTATTTGTGAAATAATGTGGATATAATGGTCCCATATAAATTTTTACGATTGTGTAATCATAATTTATAAATAATGCATGCGCTGCACGGTAAGCATTTTTATGGCACAATGAAATTTGAGCAGAGGCAGCACAGAGAAAAATATCATTTTTACGAATGAATAGAGAGAAACAGAGAGGGAAAGAGTTAAGAGACAAATAAAACATTCCTCCACGAAGTATCAAGTTAATTCGTTGAAAAAAAAACTGTGTATGAGTACGACACATAGTAATGTGCATCTGCCTCTGTCTCATATATATTACAAGATATAAACATAGTTTATTAGGTAGCAAAAAAGAATAGTCTTGTAATAGTAGTAATAGAGGAGTTACTAATGCTGTTGCATGAAGTGCACACGAAAACACACACAGAGACACAAACATATGTGTTGTTATTATTTTTTCTTGTGTGTGTGGCCAAACTGCATGGTGCCATGCCAAAAGATGTGGAGAGCCACGGCCAAGTTTACTACAACTACAAACTATTACTATTTCTATCCTCTCCGCCTAGCACGGTTGTGGGGAACGTAAAGATGCGCTTCTCTGTCTGTCTGTCTCTCTCTCTCTCTCTCGCATCGTGATATACCACTGTTACGAACAAATTATTGCAATAAAATAATGTGAGAACAAAAAATGATGATGAAGATGAACCCATGAAGCGCATTGTATCAGCAGTACTGCATGATTGTATTTGTGCTTTCGTATACCACAAACTACCACCAGATTTAAGAGCTCCTTGAAGAAAAACGTAATCAGCAGAGATGAGAAAAATGCCCTCTCGTTGTTGAGATTCGTTTGAGTAAAGTACGTTATT
>JAHZNB010002781.1:0-14657 GCA_027744295.1 Callyntrura guangdongensis | reverse complement strand
GGAAGATCCAAATTCCAGACACCGACCGGAAATTGGTCAAAGAATTAGACTAAGTTCTGGCGACATTGCCCAGGCAAACAGATTATACAAATGCCCAAGTATAAAAAATATAAAAATATAAAATTTATTTTAAAAGAAAGCTTTCGTTCATCCAAACTTTTTATTAAAGCAACATATTATTATTTGTTTTACTTCAGAGTGTGGAAGGACACTTCTTGAGCCGTCTGGTTGGTTTGCTAGCCCATACCATCCATCCACCTATTCAAACCAGTCTGGAAACAATCACTCACCTCCAGCATCACCTGCTGTGGTGGATCGGTCTGTTGGGCTTGCACTTCCTCCACCTCAAGTGCTGCACGGCGAAAAGTGCGAATGGAGAATCGTAGCTACCCACGGAGAAACAATTGTTTTGAACATTACTGATTTTGATCTCCCATTTTCGGATGGATGCAAACACGACTACTTAGAAATCCGAGATGGATATTGGCATAAATCTCCTCTTCTTGGCCGGTTTTGTGGACCAAATCTCCGTTTCGATCGGCCCATCGTTTCCACAGGCTCTCGTATGGTATTGACGTATTCCACAACCAAAAGTGTCGAGAGCTACCGTGGTTTTCAGGCATTTTATGAAGCCATCTGTGGAGGAGATCTATTCGGGGAAAATGGACACTTGGAGTCACCTAATTTCCCCGATGAGTATCTCGCATCAAAAGAGTGCATTTGGAGGATTACCGTTCCTGAAGGCTACCAAGTGTCTCTGCAGTTTCACAGCTTTGAAATTGAAAATCATGAAAACTGTGTGTACGACTTTTTGGAGATACGGGATGGTTTAACACAAAATAGCACTCTATTAGGAACATACTGTGGCTACTATCCTCCAGCTCCGTTGACCAGCTCATCTAATCAGCTTTGGGTGCGTTTCATTTCTGATGGGAGTGTGCAAAAGGCTGGATTCTCAGCGAGTTACCAGAAGGAGTTGGACGAGTGTGCTAGAGGATTGGATGATTGTGAACACACATGCAAAAACACGATTGGTAATTGGTACACTATATATTTAGCGTCATTTATGTAGCATAATTTGTAGAAATATTATGCTTATTATTACGATAATAACCATCTTGAAAATGGCAATGGGGATAATATTATGATAAATAAATTAGCTTTAATCAAAAGCATCACGAGGAGAGAATTCCTATAGATTACTGTCATTAATATTGAAATGTTTACGATGCACAGCGTCTGGCAAATTTGACAGTAATTGATATGAAAATAAAAATAATGCATTCTTGTTTTGTCTACATTAAAAATAGGGTCATACACGTGTGGGTGTAAATTTGGATTTGAGCTGCACTCCAACGGGAGGGAATGCGAGGATGCGTGCGGAGGAATTATTGAAGAGGAAAATGGAACTTTGACTTCTCCTAGCTTTCCTAATCTTTATCCAAGTAATAAGCATTGCGCCTGGGAAATTATTGCACCACCACAAACCAGAATTACCATTAACTTTACGCACTTTGATCTCGAGGGAAATAACGTACGTGAATAGACCATTAAATACTGAAAGAACTTGTTACAAAAGGAAGGGAATATTCAACGCTAATGCTGTTGCAATTATTATTTATTAAATTAATAATGTTCAATATGTAATTTGTACATTTTTAGCAAGAATGCGATTATGACAGTGTGGAAGTGTACAGTAAATTGAGTCAGGATGAAATGAAACGCCATGGATCGTTCTGCGGATCACGACCTCCATCCATGATAACCTCGGAGGGGAATTCTATTCGGATTGTTTTTACCTCTGATAATTCCGTGCAAAAGACTGGTTTTGCTTTGGTGTACTTTACAGGTAAATGAAAAATTGAATATAACGAATATAACTTAACACAGGCCTAGAGAAAGAATCACACTATTGACACTATATGTTCTACAGACAAAGACGAGTGTGCCACGGACAACGGTGGATGCGCCCAAATATGCCGAAACACAGTGGGCTCGTACATGTGTTTATGCTACAATGGTTTCACCCTCCATGCCAATGGACACGATTGTAAAGAGGGAGGTTGTAAATACGATTTGACAACTCCATCAGCTTCGAATGAGCTGGCATCCCCTAATTACCCAGAACCATACCCTGGGAAAAAGGAATGCATTTGGATAATTTCCACAATTCAGGGTCATCGTGTTAAATTGGTATTTGACGAGTTGGAAGTGGAACAACATCCAGAGTGTACTTATGATGCAGTGTATATTTACGATGGTAGCAATTCGGATATGATATTATTGGGAAAATTTTGTGGAAGTAAGACACCCCCTCCAGTGACGTCAAGTTCTAATCAAATGATGATGCTGTTTAAATCGGATGGAAGTGTACACAGAAGGGGATTTCATGCCCGACATTACAGCGGTTTGTTAACTTAATTTGTTATTTTTATTCTTTCATGAGTGAAATTTAATTTAAAGCATGCGTGATTTTTGGTTTAGTTTGTGGTGGTCTGCTTTTCGCCAGCACACAGGAAGAATACATTTATTCTCATGCAAACTACGGTGATTCGACGTACGGCGACAGTGAAGATTGTGAATGGATCATAGAGATGGGAGATGACTCAGATCCTGTTGAAACGGATGACCTTGTAATCGATCACGAAGAATCATGGCAACAACGACAACAAGCATTGGGACCTCAGGACTATGTTATTGAGTTGACTTTCTTAAGTTTCGAAGTGGAAGACGAGAATGACTGTGCTTTTGACTTTGTTGAGGTATCCAGAGTACATGCTTCACACTGCTGGTGTAAGGGAAAATTTTATTTCGAAACTAATTTAATTATCATGGCATTTTATTTTGATTTTAGATATTTAATGGGGACGATGCCAGTGTCCTATCAAAATCGGTTGGACGCTATTGTGGAAACCGGTTGCCACCGCCAGTTCGCAGTGAAGAAAATGGCGCACTCCTCATTCGTTTCAAGTCCGATGACACAGTGAATGCCAAAGGTTTTGCTGCCGTTTACAGAGCTATAAGTAGTGTAGAAGTAAACAAAAAGGGCCCACCCAGCATTAAAGTTCCTCCACCAGTACCAATAATTCCACAAAACCAGTCCATTTATCTTCCCACTGGACAGACTCCCACTGGTAATACAAATATAAATCATATAATTAATAATGATTCTCAAGAGAATTCGTCCGTGACTGATCCCTCAGTTGTAGAAGGAAAGAGGAGTGGCAGAGGAGTGGAACAACCACCACCACCAACAACCATGACTACTTCAATATCCACCTCGGCTTCAGCATCGGCGGAGTCAGAAGATGCAACATCCAATTTAGTTGTTTCTTCCACGTCATCTGAGAGTCAACAGCAACGCTTTCCAAATATGCTACGACAAGCGCGAAGGCAGCTGAAAAAGTTTCCAAAGTTGTAATAAATTTTTAAAAGAAAAATCATTTTTGGAACTGTATATAGTCAGCCTATTATGATATATAAATATTATATATTTAAAAGTATCTTTATAGTTTTTATACAGTTTTAACGGTCTTGATGTCGTTGACATAAAGCTTTTGCATCACATTTTATGGAGAGCCAAAAAAATTAAATTATTATTTACTGTATCATTTCCTGTGTTATGTATCTGTAGCATCTGCAGAGTGTAGCATTTTATGTAAAATCTAGAATCTTGACGATAACGGATTGACAATTTCAAATACTCAAGAAAGTTTCCCTATTTAATGTAACGTAAGCTGACAAATCGTTTTGAACGTGACTGTAATTTTGGTTTATAATTACAATAACATTTCTTGTTAATATGTATACTCTATCAAAAGGACTAATTTGTTAATTTTAATTTAAAATGTATCATATTTTATTGCTGATCTTGCATTTAAATATTTATGTGTACGCTGTTTATGTATGTGCCAACAAATAAAGTTATCGCGAGCTGTTTTACCATTCCATAAATCACGAGTTTTTTTTATTAATACTATTATCATTTTTGTCAAGCCATCTTTCTCCACCCAGACAAGTAACAATGAGTGGTCCACAGTTCTGAGATCATATTTTATACTTGTATTTCTGTCTCAGCTATTGAACATCCGTTCTTCAAGCATTTTCAAGGTTGGTTCTAGTTCGAAAAATTACCAACTGAGTGAGTGACATGTTTTCGCGAATGCAATCTGTATTCAAAATGTACGCAAACTGATATCATCATCCGTTGACATTGAGAACACGTATCACAAATTATCTGTATTGTGCTTTTAGTTTTGCTGCCACTGATGACTACAAAGGTAACTTTGCTGCGATATATTTGATAGCATTCAAACATCAACATTCGTTGTTATTGTTGACATAAAAACGGAACGGTTCTAAATTTTTCATTCCTTCATAAAATACATACCCATTAGTTAAAAATGACATATAGAATTATTGATTTAATGAATTTTATACAGAGGACTTAATCGTATACATGTAAATATAGATAAACAAATGCAAGTGAAATCAAAAGAAAAATAGTACACAGAGAAAAATGTATTCCTAAATTCAATTAATTGTGTTGTTATCAATATTGTTCTGTTCGCGTTTATAAATTGTTCACACACGAGATCCAAATCACTCAAACCCGGATATCCTTCGATTTTACACTCTGCAATTAATCTTGGAATTTTTTGTAACTACCTATTCACTATTTACATTACACAGGAATACGTATGTATGTAGTAAGTTTCCTTTTTAAATCTATTTATCTTTCTATGTTGTATTTGTATCTATATAGTAATAGTATTACGTAAAACGGAAAACTAATATTATTTTTACAGTTTCACTCAAATACTGACAAGATAAAGCTCCGGAGCTCCGTAGATATCTGTTGGAAAAAACGTAGAGGCGATAATTTTTTAAGACTGATGATCGCCATAAAAATTGTATTTGTATTTTGTTTATGGGAAAATCCCAGAAATTATTTAAATGTTTTTTTACTAATTATTGGGTACGTGGAAAATCATGTGCGAAATAATTATTATAAATCCTGCCATATAAGCTTGTAAACGTGAGAAAAAACTTTCCAGTTTTGCTGGTAATTACCATATTTCCTTCTGACGATAAGTCATTTGATGTTGGTTCATTTTAGCAAACCTTTACAAAAGAACCATTCGATCAGTGCAGTTGTGTAGTGCCGAAGGCTTTTACCAGGAGACTTACGGAGACGGTACTTGTGTTGGTTGAAGCCGAATTTCTCGGCCAAAATTGGGTGTATATTTAAATAAAAGAACTCGTGATCAAAAATGCCAACTGACGAAAATGAAAACGATCAGCAAAATCGAATTATTCATAATATTCAAGGTGGCATCCTTGCAATTTTTACGATTGTCCTGTACTTTGTAATAATAACATTGAGCATTCCAGTATACATATTTCGTTTGATACTTGTTTACACGTCACCATGGTTAAGACCAGATTTGGGACCATGTATGAGTCCACTGAGCGCATTTTTAACCACCGATTTGTATACTGGAAAGCCTCCAAGATGCACAACAGTTTTGCCAATCACATTAAAGGGAAAATTATCCAAGGAGGAATTACTACAAATTGTGTCAAAAAATTGGATAGAATCGGTTGAGGAAAATGGTGATCTTAAGTATCCTCAATTTAGAAACCATTGCTGCACTTGGTTTGGTTACTCCTTTTGGAAAACGGACAGTAGGTTTAACATTAAAAACCACATATTCAGTTACAATGAAAAAGAAAAACTTACACCTGGCATGATTGTCACTGAAGCTGATCTGGATATTTTTGTGGAAAAAATGCTAAACGCACCGTACCCGTGGGAGAGGAGTCCTTGGGACATTCATGTAGTCGAAAACTATCAAAATAACAAATTCGGCACCGACCCTACCGCCAAACTGAGTGTGATGCTGCTCAGAATACACCACAGTATGGGAGATGGCTACAGTCTTCTGGATGCTCTTGTGGCCGGTCTTTTTGAAATTGACTTGAACGTACTACAGCTCCCTAAAATCGAACACCCAAAGATTTCATTGTGGAAAAAACTAACGTTTCTCTTTACTTTCCAAATATTGGCAGTGAAAGAATTTTCAACGGTTTTTTTAACAATATGGAAAGACTGTCCTTGGAAAACACCAGACTCAGTTAAACGTTGGTACCATAGGTACGCCAAGTCTGAGTTAATTTCCATCGAAAAGGTAAAGCACATAAAGAATACGTTGGGTGTCACCTTCACCAGCGTGCTTCTGTCCGCCATTTCTGCAGGGATTTATAGAAATCTGGAGTCAAAAAGGAAAAAAAATATTTTACGTGTTCCGAAGCAAGACGATTCTATGACATGTATGTCGGCTATACCCTTGCCAGAAACGGAAGCGTCGAAAAAGATACGACTGAAAAACAACGTGTAAGTGGAAATTGACATAACAAAATTTTATTGATAACATTAATTAAGTAACGAAGTCACTTAGTAACTTCACGTTTACTGTCCGTCCGTCTGTCAAGGCGATAACTCGAAATAACGGTTTCGAATTTTATCCCTCAAGTTCCCCTGGTAGTGATTTTCGAATTTCCACGTAGAGCCATGTAGCACCCACAGGTCTTCAAAAAGTTCTGTTTTCGCTAATCAATTTTGGTGAGAGGTTTGAAGGGAATGTTTTGGAGGGAGGGTTGGAGGGTTTGTTGAACACAAATCAAGTGATTACTTTATCACTTTGCTAATATTACTTTGAGCTTATTTAATCTTGGAAGCATTTTCTCTTGATATTTTATTAGTTAGTTTTTTATTTGATTTTTTACAGTACGGGACTGTTACTTTGTATTCCTTCTGGCCATTTCACTACACCGTTGGATAGGCTGAAAAAGTGTAATGACGTCTTGGACATGTGCAAATCCTCCATAATGCCAGTACTTTCAGTATGGTATGTTAAATTCCTCGGGTGGCACCTTCGCAGATTTATCTATACAATTGGAAAAAATCGAATGATTTCAACAGGTAACCTAACTCGACTTTAATAGTTGTCGTAGCAACGGTGGTTTATTAAGTAATTTAACTTTGAGGAGGACAGTTTGTGAGAGAGTCGATAAGTATTAAAATTGATATCCGATAACAACATTTTATTTTTCCCAAAGGTTTAACAAACTTTCCAACAAAGCCAAAAACCGACACATTCGGCGGACTTGCAGGAAGGGAGATTTTGTTTGCTGAATTTGCCTCAGGAACTTTGGTAGGAGATGCTGGTGAGCAAAAATATTGTACAAAAATGTATTTTTAATCATCCTCATTTTTAAAATTCTTCCTCATTCCTTAATCATAAGACCCGATAACCTTTTAGTAATTTCGCTCATTCGTCAACTTTTGTGTATTTAAATTCGATTACGGCACAGGCGTTGGATTTATGGTGGTCAGCTTTTATCCGTACATCCGTTTAACCGTTACAGCAGACAGTGCTGTCTTATCCCGAGAAGAAATCGATGATTTAATAAAATACATAGAGGAAGAGTTAAACGTATTATACGCCATTGCCAATGTAATTAAACAAAATCATTTAAAGTAACAGTTTGTATTTATCCTTGTGGCGTGGTGCAGTTTTCAGTGTTGGTAGATTGAACATTAAATTGATCGTTTATTACGTGTTAGCAAATTGGAAAACAATTGATTTTTATCGTGTGAAACCTTTTTAGCAGTTTACTTTTATACCTATTTATTCAATATTTACTCAAATATTACGCTATAAAATAGCAAGTTTTTTTTACTGTCCGTTGCCAACGTATTAATATAATATGGACATGTTCAAGAAGAACTAGCTTCTCTAAAGTAACTCCTATAACAACATGGCCCATGGCTGTACGCTGTGTGCCACACTCGTTTACCGGATTGGTATCCGTTCACACGGATAATTATACATTACCAAGAATGAATAAACTAATACAAGGATCAACTGGTATAGTCAAATGTATAATTTAGCGTCTTATAAATTTATTTATATTATTTAATTTAAAGTATTTAAATTAAATAAATTGTTCATTAAATTTCATGAATAAAAACAGAATGTTTATAAATTGGGTGAAATTACATTTATATGATTTATTTTGTAATTTAAATAGGATAATGTTTGAGACTTGCGGCAGGTGTCAAAATTACTCGCCTACATGCCGCCGTGACTTAAGAAAGCTTCAAAATAACTTGCAGTTCTTTTTGATCTGTTGATGCTTACCGTCATTTTCGCAAAGATTATCCATGTACTCAGAAAACTCTAGATTACATTCTAGAAAACATTTTATGCCTGATTGTTCGGCATTGCATTTTTTGCATCCTACTCTATCATACCACCAAAAACTTGAAAGTTCATACTATAGCGTTCAAGGTCACCCGAATGAATATGGAATAGAATGACTGTAATAAAGATTATTTCCGTAGAGAAGATCACGTTGCCATCTCCACTTTGCCATTCTTTCGCCATATAAAACACCAACGACATGCATATTGGTGTGCATACATCCCGTGTGAAAGCCTGATGCTATACTTTGTGGAGTAGAACATGAGCATGCCATGAGGAAAAAGCCGGAGAAGATCCTGTCCTACACCCAACTTTTCTTCACTGTGAGAGCAGTTGGAGCACATTACATTGACGTGATGAGGTGCATGTATCTTTCCTTATAAATCTGCCAAATAAATGCTCTCGGTCTACACATATAGCTTGAATGTAGGGATATTGCTAAGAATGTAGTTTGCCGTGCCTTGCCATGTCACACTTTCATCGATTCCATTCACATGCACGTCTATTCTCCAATTGTATTCGCTTGGTAGTTTGACTCATTTGCTGTTTCTTTCCACCTCTCTGGATATTTATTCTCGCTAAACCACACTTTGATTGCCTTTTCACAAATTTATTTTGAATACGTTACCCTTGTCGTTTTTACAACGGTTTCCTCCATAAAATTTTAGCATCACATACGACCTGTAACTGTCATGGCTCTCAATAAATTGGCAATAGACTCTGTGGATTTGGCTGGGAAATCAGTTCTCATCCGGTAAGTCACAAAATAATAATGGATTAAATTGATGGTACTTGTGTTAAATTCTCGTTGCAACACAGTTATGTCTAACTAATACTGTCGTTCTAACTGGTGTATTTAATACACGTTTTCATTAATACATTTTATCAAACCATTCTAAAACTATTTACATTAAAAGAACGTGAATTGATATGCATTAAAAATTTTGCTTTCAACCAAATTTAGGCAAGGTCCTCCCCGGTGTTGCAGCCCTTTCCGACGCATAGACAATTAACATTCGTCACATCAGAAATGTAAAACCAATTCATAAAAATTACTAATTAAATGTAGTAGCAGACTGATCGTGTATAAAAAATGAAATATTGATAGCATTAAACGAAGTCACTGGAATGGTAGGTATGATGTAGCACTGAAGTAAGGAAAAATGAGAAGCCATGCTGAATAAACCTTCAAAATTTATGTATGAAAAGCATTGTATGAAGTAAAAAATATATTAAAAAATAAAGAAGAAATAGTTTCATTAAAATTTTAACGAAGATAATTTTGTTTTCTTTATTATTACTGTTATTATTAATAATAATGTTTCAGTCATCGTTGAAAAAATTAGACTAATAACTTATATAGAACTAACATTTTCGATATCTATATCTTATCTTACCCAACGAACAAATAACATAAAATATTTTATGCTGTAGTTTTAATGGAGGTACATTGTGTCGGCATAAAAACTTAAATGTAAGGACTCACGTCACATACAAGTTATTATTATGGTTAACTTAGTATTTGAAGCTACGTAAGTTTAAAAAAATTAGCTCTTTTTCGTTAATTATTAACTAGTGATTAATACTTGAACAAATAGCATTCGATGGGATCACAGAGCTGATTTCAACACACTAATTAATTTTACCATACAGATTTACATTCTATCTAGGCGTTACAAGCTACAACTCAACCGCTACAATAAATTAAAAACCTGAATTTTTTGTCATTTAGCTCTTCTTGTAGATATAATTGTGTTACATGAAGCTGTATAGAAAAATATTTGTCTCTTTTGTTTTGTCTGTATATAGTGCCCAAGGTTCCGTCGTTCCGCGGAGACCTTACCAGTAGTACGTGTAGAACATAATTAATTAGATATAAAATATATCTACAAAAATACCCTATTAAAAAGTAAGAAAGTAGGAAAGAGGTGTCATTTTTAATGCCCTTGCCCTTAAGATATTTAAAATAACCAAATTAATCCAAGTTGAATCGTACAATATTTCCAAATGGGTAATTTCATGTTTTGGAAATGAAGGAGCGTGGTAGTTGGTTTCTGCATAAATTGTGTGTTCATGTTGCATTGCAATCCTAAAATTGCATATTCCGTGTCAATATGAGTCGTTTCCGAGAGTAAATTGTCGGATATATATATATTAACAATGGCTAAGTTTAAAAATACTCTTAAATGCGGTACAACTGGTAAAATGGTCTTCCTAGTTACATGAATGTAATTAATATAGTATCACAATTTTACGACCCTGACTGAAACTGGGTTCAAAAGGTCGACAGACTATCAAAACTTAGTTTAGTATTTTCTCATAAATTTACACACGTTTACATATATTGGCGGCGTATGTATGTATGTAGTTACATAAATAACTTGTTATATCTCTATGTGTAGTCAGCTAATACCTGACTGTCTTCTGCAATACGTACATGACTTGGTTGTATTTTGTATTATGAGGTTTGAAAGATGTCTCCTAAATTTTGCTGAAAACCCTGCTTGAATCTATTCTACGATTGTCACCTTTTGTCCCACAAAAAATTAGATATAATCTTGGATTTCCTCCATTTGAAAGGCGACAAAATTATCAAGTTTGCTGCTATCATTGGTCACTTTAGCCAGTTGAACGTAACCCTCGACAAACTCTTTGATTTTCTTTACCAGCTCATTGCCTCCCTCTGATTCTTCTGTGGACAAACTTAACATGTTGGAGCTGGCACTTACACTTGAAATTATTTCTTCCGTCAAATTGAAATTTCTTGTCAAGCCAGATCCGTAGAGTTCAATGATTTTCATAAAATTGACATATTCCATGTCATATGATACTTGGCCAGGCTTAGCCAGAACTTGACAAAAGTAAAATGGGTTGAAATGATTATGCTCTGTGACGTAGGTGCCATTGCAGTGGTAACAGGGCGTGTATTTAATTGGACAAGAGTCTTTCAATTTCGAATCGCTAAAATGAAGCTTGACTTCCATTGGGGGACGTTTTACCGGACTGGGTGTGATTTCAGGTTGAGGTTCACTTACTGTGGATTCGATTGATGGACGTCGTTCTCCTTTCAGTCTTGTTAGGTCAATCTCACCCAAAGCCAATTTTGCTTCAGACTGGTCCACATCAGCATCACCCAAGTGAAAGCTTACACGACCATAGTCACTTTCATCCTGGCTGCTTTCTTCACCTCCCATGTCGCTACCTTCTTCAGAGACTATGGACCACTTACGACCACTATGATACATGGACGATGATGACACTGCTTGAAGTCTTGTACTAGATCCTTCCAACTCTATGCCAGAATCGACACAATCTAGTTCGTTGGCAGAGGTCGTTAAATTCATTACGTCCGTTCCAGTTTCCACAAGGCTATCCCGACGAGAGTCCAACAAATTACACTTGCACACAAACGTTCTGAGGAACATTTTTAAAAAATAGAGAACTGCCTTGACTTCGGTCCATTTTTTTAAATTGAGCACAACACAGCTATCCATGTTGGTTAAAATCAGTTCAAGAAACTTGCACACAAGCCTGGTATTTACCATGTCAGGTAGAGGAGCTTTCACCATAGATAAGTTGACCACATGAGGGTTGGTCAGAAAATCAGTTAAGTCATGACTCAAAGAGTTACTAACATTTTTCAAGCCGGTTACAAAGTGATTGCTGTTGTGGTAAAAGTTTTGAGTAATGCTAGAGAGGGGATTGAACATAAGTTTTTCGACGAGTGGGGACAAATATGGAAATGGAATTTTGACCTGTTGTGTACCCTCAACTTCATCTTGAGAGAGAATCCACACAAGTGCAAGATTGGTTTTGTAGTTCTCCATCCGACCTGGCAAAGACCTGGTTTGCGGAAATGCTGATTGGCTTCCACTCTGTGAAGACGGTCGTTGATTGAATAAAGGCAAAGAAAATGTTTTAGCAGCACCAACAGAGTTGGTCGATGAACACGCGCCGCCCCCAGACTCGTACCCTGAAGAGGAGTGTTCTGATGAAGAGGATGAGTAATCTACTGTCGTGGCTGAAATCATCAATACAAAAATTTCAGTTTTTGATCATATACGCTAAAGAAAATTTGCAAACTACATTAAACCGAAATTCAACTCACCACGAACTTGATTTGTACTATTGTTTCGCGTTGTATTATGAGAACCCAACTCAAAAATTTTGGACCAAATATACAAAGTCTTGTTAGGCTGATCTTGTCCCTCCAATTTCCATTTGCAGAATCTCTTGTGACCAAAATTAGGAGGCAAGTCCATCGTTCGGGAAGAAGATGCGAGTGGTACACACCCGAATACATATTCCCCCAACTCCTTCAGAAGTTTTGGATCAGTCGGTTTTAAATAAACGTAGTCGGAGCTCACGTGCTCACTGTCAAAGAGAATCTTACGGCCACGTCGATCACAGTCCCTGTACACTATCAGTCTACTGGAAACTTGGGAGGATCTGTAATAAATAACGGTAACAATAAAAATTCTGCCTATCAGATTCAATATAAAGGCTAATTTTCAAATTTGCTTACCCCTTGGAAGACGACGTTGACGAAGAGGAACAGTGACTGCTGCCACCAAAAGCTGCCAACGTTTCCGAATCCAAATGATGAATTGGAAGACCATAATGGCAACGACTGGTTTTACAACAATGGTCCATACCTGGAGCTACATCAGATGTTGGCTCAATGGTAGCTGCTTCGGCAATCAAATTTTTTAGTTGGGTAAAAAACTTTGAAAATGCATTAGTTTTTGTTCCTCCGCCTGCTTGGGGCGATGAACTGGGAGATGATTCTCCACTTCTAACGGATGGTGATGATGATACGGAAGCATGTTGTTGGTGAGCTGGAGAATTATTTGGTGTTCGACTACGTCTTGGGGATAAGCCATATGAAGGGAATTCCATATTTTAACTCCTCACAAATGAAGACTACTGTAACTTCATCATTTAAAACTACTGGGGATAGTGGAACACGGGAAATCTGGGATTTTTGTGGAGTCCAGCTAAGGGGGAAACGGAAAAAATAAGGATACAGCGACGAGGAAGATGGGATACTTCTTGGTGAACACATTCACGATAAATTATTTTGCGGCAATACTGAGACTGTCTATTTCTGGTTTCCTTTTGCTGTGCTGACACTGCTACTGCCATCGCTGGTCAGTTTGTGACTGCAAAAAAAAATCGTCATCTCTGCAGTAACTGAGTCTAACAACGTTTTCAAGTACATCTGACGTTTCTGCCACACATGATAATTTTTGCCTGACCGCCTGGAAAATGAGCACTCTGGACCAAAGGTGAAAAAATCATGAAGGTCCACACATTAATTTGGTTAAACTGTGTCTGTCTGTAAGTGGAAACTGCAACTTTTGATGCTGACTCTGACTGTTGGCCACAAGCAGGTGATCTCATCTTTTTTCAATATTTTATTTGCCTACATGAAAATCATGTGGTGTTGTTAGTTTTTAATAGCGTAGCACGAAGCGTTGTTGGAGCTGAACAGGGCGAGCGGAGAGAGATAATGTGCGCGTAAATAGGTAGATACTCAGATAATACTAATACGCTTTTATCCCATGCAAACTTTGCATTTAGAGATGATGGTGGGTGACGTTGTTTTCCTTGTTGACGATCACAGGAGAATATTTATTATGATGTTGTTGCCTGCTTCTCTGTTGATGATGTTGACGAGGAGTCTTGTGACTCCCTTCTTCATCAGCACGACGATGATGATGATGGTGATGATGAGATAACTATCATATCGTGGTTGAACGAATGAATGGTCTATGTATATTTTTTCGCTGGTAATCCCATTTCCCGTAATATTTCACCAACTTACATGGCTCTTTATTACCGTAATTATGTACATATGTGTCTTCTTTCTTCTGACTCTCGAACAATGTATTAGAAAATTGTGAATGAAATTCGAAAACTGCGGAGGAGACAGACGAACTCAAAAAGACACAAGATGATGAGCCAAAAAACACACAATGACGTCACAAGTAGAGGAATGTTCACACGCAAAAAAAAATCCGTTGGAATAAACTTGCCCTGTAAATTTCTCTGAATGAAGTGCTTCCTTAATTCTCTAGAACAGAAGATTAGCGACAAAAAATGTTCATTTTTTACTCTTTCTTCACCCTTCAGAGAATCACACGGGTATGGATCAGCATCATCATGAATCATGAAAAAACAACAACCTTTTTCTCTGGTTATATGAACTGATGATGATTTTACGATGGGCAACCTGTTTTACAAAGAATTGTCCATGTTAATCGGCGTCATTCGCATCAAATATCACATGATGCGCTATCCTTTCTTTCCTCATATGACTTTTCTCTGAAAGTGTCTGGAACTGGACAAGTAAAGTGGACACATGATCCAGCTGCTGCTGCTGCT
>JAHZNB010002780.1:0-16152 GCA_027744295.1 Callyntrura guangdongensis | reverse complement strand
GGGAAAGTATTCATTAAGAATATGGCAGGGTGTGCGTGCACTATGGTGCACGAGGAGTTTTCTAATTTTTGTCAAAAACATCTAACTTTAGTAAGATGGAACATTGTTGTTTTTTTGTTGGGTATATTTAACCAATGCATAGAAAATGGATCAAATATTTAACCTGGGTTTAACTGATGGTCCTTCATGCTGCACTGCACTCATTACAAATTTCAGGGACTTTTAGGGAAAGGAATAAAAACTAATGAGGTAAAATTTAATAAAATAAAATTTGGTGGGTAGGATTCTTTCCTATGTAGATTTTTATTTCTGTGACTAAAATTGACCAATTGAATTTTGAAAATTGAGGAGATGGGAAATTTGCTCCTAATTGCTAACGACTTTTGTAATGTATTACAAATGCAGGGAAAAAAGTTTTTCCACTGGGGTTTCCCACAATGTTTCACCAATATAAACAGAAATCGAATGGAAGACTCAATTTTTAATGAATGGTATATGTTACCCATGTCAAGGTATGCAGAGAGTATCAATACATAGACAGAAATTTTGTAACAGAATTATAATTAAAAATGAGATAGACAAGCTAAAGACGTTGATTATCAAACTTGGAATCTGTTTGACACGAATGACACGTCATATCAGTGAACCATTCACCTATTCTCCTCTGTCCTCTCCCCTCCGAATTCCTTCTACTTGTAGGTATAATCTACACTGGGTTGTGTTACTGGGTAGTATCTTTGTTTCTTCTGCTGGTCCTATTTTGCAAAAAACCATGGAAAATCGGGGCACTGTGCTCCACTATGCGGGAAACTAGTAGAGTAGTCGAGTTTTACAAAATCAATAATATTTACTCACTACTCCAGTTCCAACAGCATTTACCACTACTACTGCTGCTATCTACTAGAGCTGCATATTTATAACTTGGTTTGGTTTAATGGTTATCACTATCACCATAGCTCCAGCGCATCAGAGCAGCAGCAACGTCATCTTCATCCTTCCTTATTGATGGTTCCATTACTACATTTGCATACCATTTAAAAACAATTCTTGGGTCATCATCATTTTTCGTCGTCACTCGTCCTTGTACCATCATCCTCCATCAGCAATGGCCCGAATGGCCGTGAATAACTCGAATCTTGAACCTCAAATCATAATTTCTACTTGTGAGTCAGAACAACAGTCAATAATGACGTCAGCAGCAGTGGTGCAGAGAAAGTAGTGTGCGGTGTTAAAAAGAGGCAAAAGTTTGTGCAAGTGGCCGTCGGTGTTGTCATCAGGCTCCATTTTCCAGGTTCTCCGCATCTGAACAAGGATGCCATGATCAAAGCGTTTATAACAAGTTATCAGTGTGTTGAGATTCGAGGGAGGAATAAAAAGTTCCACACGTACCGAATTGAAATCCATAACCCCCACCAAGATGAAGTCTTATACTTAGATCGACGCTACTCGGACTTTTTACAGCTTCACAAAGAGGTTAAACCGTTCACTTTATTAATTTTCTTGTTAGCGGTATATTAACTATTACCATTATGAGTTTGTTTTTAATACCTAAGAACTTTTGTTTTCTTTTTTGGTCGACCTTGACTAATGTTTTTTTTGGTTCTTTTGTCTGAATTTGTAAAATAAACACAGTTCAATAATAAAACAAATTCACCATTGTGTTTAGAATATTTAATTTGCATATCGTAGCTAAATTAAAGAGTGCTAGTATATTTACACAGTTATTTTCGCCTTTGTTGTGCAGCTTCGCAAGCAGTTTGGCAGCGACATTCCCGGCTTCCCCCCTAAAAAGGTGCGCAACTCTTCAGTCAAGGTGCTCGAGTCAAGACGAACTAGCTTGGAACACTACATCCAGACTATGCTAACATTTAGTCCGGTCCCTAAAGAAGTCCTAACTTTTCTCAATATTCACCAGTGTCATCAGAACCACTCGTTTCGGTATCAGTTCCCGTAAGCTGCGTAGAGAAAGCCAACAACAACAACAACCAAAATTTAATTAAAAAATATATAATTGAAATTTTGTGAATGTAAATTTTTTTTCTTATCAGGAAGGAGGACACTAGCTCTGTCGCCTCCATTTATAGCGAAGATATCTACCCGACGGAAAATACTATTGTGAACAATCCCGCGGCCGGTTTTTTGGAGGACCCTTTTATTGAATCCGACACCAGCAGCAATTTGTCCGATACCGTGACTCGGGGCGTACTGGATGCCTTGTACAACATATGAAAAAGACGAAAGTGCCCGTGGTAGCCGCCGTAGTCAATTTGTGTGATTTGTAGAACCTCTTTTGTGCCGCCGTCGACATCGTTGTGCTACGTGTTACTTAATTGTGTGTAGATATTTTTGAATTTCTATTCATCCATTATCTGATCGTCGTGATTTTCCCCTCTGTTCATCCTTCAAAATGAGTGCCGTTCTGAAACGCCATCAAATCGTCGTGTTCGTCACTGCCTGGATCAGTTATGCTATCGTCTACTTTCTCCGCAAGCCTATTGGGATTATCAAACCCAATCTGGAAGCTGAGTTTTCCCTCACTAAAACTCAATTGGGCGCTATGGACGTAGCTTTCTTGCTTCCTTACGCAGTCATTCAAGTATTCGGCGGGGGGCTAGGAGATCGTCTCGGATCCCGGTTAACGATCGCTCTTTGTCTCAGCATCGGCGGCACCGCCATGTTTACATTTGGCGCGTGGCATTCCTACTCGCTTCTCTTGATTACCATGTTCATCAATGGCATCACACAGGGGCCCTGCTGGCCCGCTATTTGTAAAGCAGTTTGTGCCTGGTATCCCGACCAACAACTGAACACCGTAATAGGCATTCTATCCACCAGCGTGTATGTCGGGGGTCTATTTGGCACCGCTTTGGCAGTACACCTCCAATACCATTACAGCTGGCGCATGGTCTTTCTCCCTAGCTCTGTGGTGGCCGTCGCCTTAGGCGTTATCGTGTACTGCGTTCTGCTCAGCCCGGAAGATAAGCATGTCTCGGTGCCGGGAAAAGAGAGCATGATAACCCCCTCTAAAGTCATTGGCGGGACGGACGATTCCACATCTGCTGGGCCAGGAGGAGCAGGTCGCCGGAAGTTTTGCACATTGTGGCGCATACCTGCGGTAGCTGAGGTTTCAATGACGGTGCTTTGTCTTAAAGTGGTTCGTTACTGCATGCTCCTCTGGCTCCCCATCTTTCTCGTCCATTATCTCCAGTACTCTGTTGCTCAAGCGGGAATGTTTTCCACCATTTTCGACGTCGGTGGCTCTCTCGGTAGCCCCCTGATGGGATACATTCTGGACCGGAAATTCAAGAAAAATACATTCCTTGGCATGTGGCTTTTCGTCTCTGTCTCCAGCATTACCATGGCACTCTTTGCTGTCACGGCCAAGTTGGGATTTTTATACAACGCCATTTTCATGCTCATCGCTGGAGCCACCAATGGTGGAGCCGATAGCCTGTTGGCGGGATCTCTGTCCATGAAAATGGGCGAGGCTAATGGCATGCGGAGTGGGGCGGCGGTGACCGGATTAATTAACGGGATTGGGACGTTTGGTGCAGTTCTGGAAGGTAAACAAATTTCACAAGAAATCGGAATCGCAATCCCCAGTTTTTTTTATTTACACCGGTTTTTGTTCTTTTTCTAGGTCCCATCGTTGGTTTCATTTCCGATAACTACGGTTGGGGAGCGATGCTCACCTTAATGATAGTGCTTTCAGCTTTCTCCAGTCTGACCATGTTCCGGGCCATGGTTATCCAACGGAGGGCAGATCGCTTCAATCCGATGACCATTCCTCATCACAGCAAAGAAGATAAAGTCCCTTTGATGGCCTAAAAGCCCATTCATTTCCTTTTAATCATAGTTACAATTTTTAAACGTGTGGGCGTCGTCGCGTCCTACCCATAATCTTCTTCTGTCCTGTATTATTTTTCTGAAAAAAAAAAACCAAAGGATCTATTGTCCATTTCTGTGCTCGTTANATTCATTTCCTTTTAATCATAGTTACAATTTTTAAACGTGTGGGCGTCGTCGCGTCCTACCCATAATCTTCTTCTGTCCTGTATTATTTTTCTGAAAAAAAAACCAAAGGATCTATTGTCCATGTCTGTGCTCGTTACTACTGTGAGTGTTATTGTAGTCGTAAAGGTGATCGCCCCCTCATATATCTACTCTACACATTTCCTGTAGGTTCATTTTAATTATTTAAAGTAAGTTCCTTGTAAATTATTTTAAAGTTGCTAAAATGGCAAGCATTTTTTCCTTTGATCATCACGATTTCCTTCATATATCCACTCTACACATTTCCTGTAGGTTCATTTTAATTATTTAAAGTAAGTTCCTTGTAAATTATTTTAAAGTTGCTAAAATGGCAAGCATTTTTTCCTTTGATCATCACGATTATCAACCTCATTCATTATCATCGACCTTACCCCCATATATTTATTTTACACACTTTACCAAACCTGTAACCATGTAACCCTTAGAAAATTTGTACCAAAAACCGCAATAGTTATGTAGCATTACAGGTGTTCTATTATCATACTGCGCTATTATACGTGCTTTTCTGTAATTACAGCAATTATCACTATTACTATTTATTTTGAAATTCGTTCGAAAAGGCAAGGAAAAACACGCCATGTTGTTACTTTTGAGTCCGCGTTGTTATCTTTGTTGTTGTTTTTTGTGTCTTTTTCGCCTGTTTGTTAACCAGTGGCCATGTAATTCAAAGATGCACTTTGTGACTTGTCGTACTTTTTAAAACTATACATATAATTAATTATAATTATATCTCGTACTCACAGATGTAATGGAGTTATTAAAACCGAATAATTTATATACTTAAATTAAATTAATTATAACTGTTAATGAATTAAACACTTAAACACTGTTAAAAATTGTCGCCAGATTACTATTTCTTGTTGCTATTTTATAAGGTTACCTTTTGCCGTTAAGTTTGTTATTATTATACATTTAAAAATGACTGTTATTTTCAGTGAAGGAATCACAAAATATATATACATCATCGTCTGGATACGACGCAATACTTTCTTCATTTTTCTTCTGGTACTTATTAAACAAAGTTGGAGTTGATATTTTTTAGGTTAAGCCAGATGTTATCACTGTTTTTCTAGATATTTAATTAATGGAGTGCCTAAACGTCAACCTTATAAAGAGAGAAACCGAAACCAGAGAAAATTCAAATATATTTAACGTAATAGAAACTACTACTATATATTTTAATTGTAACGACATCTGTAATTGTGGTTAGTAATTAGTATTAACAGAGACATCATCATCATTACAGTAAAAACAAGTGTAAAATAATAAAATTAATTAGTTAATTATCTTAAAAGCGCTAAGAGTAAATATGACGTGTGTTGTGGTTAATTCTTAAGCAAGGTTATCAGTGTTTACAAATAAAACCACTAACCACCATTTATTCTGTTTTAACGTTAGATTAATTAACAGCTAAAAAGCTGATATTTTACTGGTGTGTGTATGTGTGTACGTCCAATTAAAATGCATGATTATAATTAACAATTTTTAAATCGGGTTAACCAAAATGTTAAATATTTTTTGGGTAGGTATTATGTGAGGATTTTTGCGGAAACCAAAAAATATACTTACACATTGTAATTAACCACTTTAATAATTACAAAATTATATTACATTTTCGAAATCGTTATATACAGTAACACGGTAAATAAGATTGTGGATGCTCTTCTTGGAATAGTGAGCAATTTTTGAAGGCACAGTAGTGACAGGACAACGACAATGATATCGAAATAAAATGCAGCAACTTTTTTAGTCATTGCGACTATTTTAAAACAATTTCGTTGCTGTTTGCTGTTTTAATTTATTTATAAATAAAATGATTTTTGTATATTTTGTGAATTTAAAAAAGAGTGGCTCAAAAACTTGGTAATCATTACTAGAATGGACAAACATGTATGTTATTATTCTTTCTATGTTACTATCCAAGAACAGTAATTACTGCTAATTACCAACCTGTAAAAATATGAAGAAACTGTAGGGAAGTGTGTTGCTTTTAATATTTACTTACGACCAGGTAGTTTGGGTTGGGAGTGTATATGATTTCTTGATACGTTTGGACGTGCAGCCGTACACAGGATATTTGTTTAAAAGAAAAACTAATTTTTAAATTGTATTTACACCGATCGTAAGTATGATAGTCAAATTTTGATTTTTTTACCCAAATGTAACGTTTTATGTTGCTATAAATGCGTGTCAATCTAATCGTCCGGATTGGTTGATTTTATGACCTCCCAGAAATCTGTTAAAGGGAAATATCGTGACAATTTTGGATCGACATCACAATAAATTTGTTGCTGGATTGTTTAATCTAAAAGATCTGCAAAAGACCTTAGGTAGCAATTTTACAGTGGACAAATTTGTTTGTACACATATGTACATATAAGACGTTGCCATACACAAGTACCACCTAGAGAATATTGTAACATTGCAAGTCTGCCTGCATAGTTCCGTAGTTGGTAAGGTTCGTACTATTCTGCTGGTCGTACCCTGTATGGTTTACTGAAAAGTTTCACTCTGCATGAGTAATGGATGAGGCATGATCAAGCCACCAAATATGTAGCAAATAAATTGTGAATGTCTATACCACTTTTTGTTTAGAAAGAAACTTTAAAATGTTGTCATACAGTTTGTTCCCATGCGTCTAATGGTAACCTATAGAGCAGTATTTGTATGAAAGATAAAATGTGGGCGTTTTCTTTTTCTTTGAAATTTGCCGCCTTTTATTAATAATGATAAAATGAAACGAGTGAGCGTCACAAACTTTCAAACGAGTATGGGCGGTTGCTAGGACATGAAAATTGTATCGTAATTGTAGAACTGTCAAAGGAACCAGCTGAGAAGAGAGAAGAACTAGTAGAAGGCAGTAAACATTAAAAGAGTACTTTTTTTTAGGAAAATGTTAATGAACTTCGATTTACTTTTTATTATTATTTACGCCTTCCTCACGCTTGGATTCTATTGCTGTCTTAGACAATTATACAACAAACCAGGACAAAACTACGGGGTTACTTGAGAAAATAACAAGTTTTTTCCTTGTTTTCTGCGTATCCCTGCAAAATTTAAAATATACCGCCACGGCTTCTAACCGCGATTTCAACTACTGAGACTAATGTGTATACAGGGAGAGGAAACCTCTGTTGAGTTGAGATCACGTCTTGAAAAAAGGGGAATAATTTTTGACCTACTAAAAAAGTTTGTTAATACCGTCAGAACAGAATCTTCTCGTCGAAAAATAAACCTTTTTTGCAATTTTTAATTATTGTTATAATAATAATCTATAAGTTACCTAAATAATTATGTTTAATTTTTAGGGTACACTGTTATATTTTTCTCTGGATTGTAACAGACAATTATGTTAGCATGTCGGAAAGTTTTGTCACAGTTTTGTGGTGTAAGTAGGTTGGAACGAAGGTAGTGATAGTAGCGGCGTCTTGTGTAATTAATTGTAGCGAGAAATTAATTGTTGTAGTGTCTTCTTAAGTATTCTGTGTAATATTTAGCATTAAACAACAATTTTAGACAGGAGAGTGTCTAGTTTATAGAGGAATATAAATAATATATTGTGTATACTTTAGAGTGTATATAAATAACAGAAAGCACACACATACACATAATTATTAATGATTATAATAAAAATGGTACATTTAATCTTATAACTTGAGTGGACTTACCGCAATCTGTGTTACTCGTAAGGACTGATATGATATGAACGATTATATAGAATGAATGCAAGAAAACACACACATCTATATGCGTACATATACAAAAATGGAAGGAAATGTTTCAAAAATAAAGAAAATAAAAATCTATAAAATTAAATAGTATAATAATTAGTTGTTATTAAATTTCAACATTTACATCTCTGCAAAACCTCGGCATTCTCTATCATCTATGCAAGTTTTAAATGGGAACAATTTTGAAATGATAGATGTGAAACGAGGACACGAAAATGGCGGAACGAACCCCTCCTGTTTCATTTAGGTATTCCAATTGTCAGCATCTCGACGTATTTTACCGATGGTAAAAATAATTTTATAATTTTAATTTTACGTCATCATTTGGCAATTTAATTCCCTATTGTCGTTTCTAATTGGTTGTTATTAATGACTCCCCTATTTTACGAATAAAACGGCATTTATCAAAATCATCAATGCCGCATGGCCGCATCTTACGGACGAAACTATTGTTTCTTCAAGCCAAGTGGTCCTTAAAATTACACAAAACAAAAAAAAATCCTCAGTAAGCGACTAAAGTCCTGGTAAACTCTTCTTAACGTTTAAAGGAAGATTTTGTTTTTATTTTATCTTTCAGTTTTCTGTAAAATTGTAGGACACTTCGCAATAAAAGTGACTTTTCTGTGTTGTAACATAAGTAATCATTAGAGCTAAGAATAAAATGTTTTTTCATAATTCCATATAGTTTTCCAGATGTGAACAAATTACATCGACACACACTTTAAACCACATAAGTATAATATGAAATTGCATAGTCTTGCATTTTAATTGTATAAATACATACACATGTATGTTTTGACAAAAGTTTTGCATATTTCATTTAAATAGGCATTATATGGGTGAATTTTTAACTGATACACCTCTGCTTACACACAGTTTTGTCAAAGCTCATGGGTAAATTAACTATCTGTCATCTGTAGACTACAGACTGTAGTGTAGTCTAAATTTCAGGTTTGGCCATCATAAAATGTTAAAAATATTGTCACCATAGAAGTAGCTGTATTTTATTTTTAAAAAAACCAAGATTTCTCGTCAACATAAAATTGTATGCATTATTACGTATTAATATAAAATTTCTTAGACTTGTAAATTAGCATGATAAACTCATGAAAATGGAAAAACCTTTATATTTTTGAATTCCTCACATAAGAAAACAGACACCCAGTTCGACACAATATCTTTTGTAACGTAACAGCCAGCGCACAAAAAATCTGTCTTCCGTTCCTGCGAACATGGTAACATGCATGTTTCATTTAAATCCGGGTGCTATTGTATTAATGAAATACTGCGCAACTACTCTTTGAAAAGTTTCAGTGGGATGGATCCCACTGAATCCATATCCATATGGATCCATAAATCTATTTTATCAGGCCAATGAACTAAATCAACCATTTGGAAATGAGCATTGATTTTCATTTTAAAATTAGTTAATGCTTATTCACAATCTTGAAAATGTCATTACTTATTATTACATACTAATACTGTATTTTTTTAAAACATAATACAATAAATTTGTATTATTGTTTATATTTGATGCATGTTTGCTTCGATTTTTTCTATAAAATAATAAAGTGCATGTATGGTAACAAGACTTGAATCTGTTAAATTTTTATTTGCAAAAAAATTATGTGATTGTATATTTGTAACAGCATATTTTGACGATTTTCGTCGTAAATAGCTTCATGCATAAAAGAAGGGTCTTAACTGCATTCTTTTCCTAGCTCTAGTAATCATCTTTCAAAAAAGGTATACATATTTAGACGTGCAGCGTACACGTATTTTTTTCATTTTTCGGTTGACTGCGCAGCTCGTCCTGTGTAACTTACCTAAATTTTTATAACGGATTTCCCTTCTTTCTTTCTACATTATAGCTTTTCAGCAACTAACTCTACCATTTAAATTTCTTCATGTTTTGTCGTGAAATTCAATTCACGTCATTGTCACCAGTAGTTTTTTGGTTTCTTTTTATTGCTCGACTTTTTTGTGCCTGTTGACTGTTGTGTGGGCTTTTCCCTTTGCGCCACCCAACCGTGAAAGAGCAGAGAAAAACGAGGATGAGAAGGACGACGACGACGACAATAAAGACCTCGTCATGAGTCAAGAATGGCGTTTTAAAAACATTGGTAGGTAACACGCACAATTTAAATTGACACGGCACTAAACCAAAATCGTTTCTCCACCTCCTGTACCCCATTCCCCCACTAGAATATGGATAGTTGTTTTATTTTATTGAAAAGAACCGTCTTTAATATTAGCAATTTTGTTGACGTGCTACGTGCTGCCAGTGCCAACAGTGCCCGACTGAAAGTTGTTATTTTGCAATGTCATGTATTTGTCATTGTTATTATTAATGTTTAAAAAACCGTCACCTCATCTTATTTCGATGAAGTGCGTGGCCAACCGGTATAAGTTAGTATCATTGTTATTTTAAGAAAAGTATTAACAATTAACCTGCCTCTCGGTAAACAGGGCATAATGAAATGTCATTTAAATTAGGATGCCTATTAAGGTACACAACCCACACTGTAGTGTTAGTGTAAGCAAACCCATGGTGACACGATAACAATTTGTCTTGAAATACATTGACGATGATAGGGGAGGGCAAGAGAAGCTACAAGCTACTTGAAGTAATTGTAGGAGTCATTTTTGTTGTCACAGAAAGGGACGTGTGACGAAAATTACAAGGAGAAAATTTCAACAAAAGGGAAAATGGATCCGTTATTCGTAATGTATAGAGTTTGTGCTGTTGGTATTTTTTGCCAGTAGTCATTATCTTAAAATGAATTTACTAGTAGTCGGCAGTTCGCAGCATTTAAGTACAAAAGTTCATTTTATTTTTCGACATCTAATATAATTAATTGTAAAATTACTATTACTATGAATGCACAATTAACTATACTTTAAATATTAATTGCTAATTTAATTGTATTTTCAAATCTAGTAATATTATCTGAACTATTTAATTAAAAAATGTTAACTTAGGTTATTTTTATTTATTACAACAACAACAACATAACTCAACATTACATATTGGTTTAACATACATTTAAATGAAATATGGATGTATAAATAGAATTTTAGTATTATTTTTTAAACCCATTATTCATTTTAATTAAATACGATGTATCATTAATTATTTTAATGATTTATACCTACCTATAGACGAAGTCATTGATTTATGGTACATTTATTGCCAATAACTACTTACTTTACTATCCACCTTGCATATGGTAGAAATCAAAAGACATACAATAACGACGTCGTGCCGTGCGGGTACGTAATAAGGATGATGATGGGGTGGGGAGATTATCTTAAGCATCTGCAGTTTTTTAGTAGCATTTTTTAGAGAGGAGGATGTGGTTTAAGTGGGCCGTGATTTCTTCCCAAGGCTACATACCAACTTTTCTTTCTTTCTTATAAATCAGCTCGTAAGAACATTGACTCTGTTTGCCACAGATATTTTCTACACACTCAAGCAAGATTATGTACTTACAACTTAAGTACAGCTACAGATATTCAAACCATCGAACGGTGTCGTTTCAATTTCAACATTTACCTGTCGGATGATGCTGTCAATTTATGAATGATGAGATGAGTGATGGCAGCGGCAGTCATCGACGTCGTCGAAGAAATGTGAGAGTGCCAGTGTTTGTGTGAGCTTCTTTTTCAAAACTTCAATATAGGCAGTACTTTTGACAAGAGGAGGATGAAGACAGAAGACAGGTAGCATGACAAACGTTTTTTTTAATTAATCGCAATTTTGCTTGTTGAGAGAGTAAAGCTCTCGCTTTAAAAAGAGCCCTGTTTAAACAACCAACAAGCTGTCATCATCTAAATAATGTGGGGAGTTAAAGGAGGTTTTAATATTTTTCTTTGAGCTCGCTTTGTCAGGTTTCCTGTTTTGTAGACTCTTTAATATTTTAACGACTTCTCGTCCACATTCCAGTTGTTAAATTCTTTCGAAAGGGTAAGTTTTTTAAGTTTGGTGATCTAAATTACGTTATATTAAGAAGTATCTCTCTGCACAATATTGTACAAGCGTGGGAGTAGGTTGCCCTTATTTTTCAACGTCCACCCACGCATTTTCAAATAACATTTTGATCGTTTGTTATTCCTTCCAGCTCTTCCATCATCGCGGGTGGTCTCTCCCGGTTTTAACTCCCCGAATGAGTCTTTTCAACACTGAAGCTTGTTAGATTTTTCTCCACCAAAAAATATATTATTCTATTCTACCACCCCGGCTAAAAATAGCATAGACCTTGCCTTTTCCCAAGGAGAATAGCAGCAAGGCTGGTGAAAACGGAAAGAAATTTTGCGCAACAAAAAATAATATACTGGTTTACGGTCGACGACTCTGTTCCGGGAAGATATTAATTAATACTGCTCTATTATTTTCTGCTTGTGGAAATAAAGTGCAAGCTGTACGAGTATGGTCATAAAATCTACCCTGCTGGAAAGTGAATCGAAGGCAGTCAACTGTATTCACAACAGCAGTTCACTTTTGACGCCCAGGATAACATATCCAAACCTTTCTCCGGCAACTACGGCGACAATCTCCGAGAAACATTATTTTCTCTACTGGTCGTGCTACTGACATTCTGACATCAACAACCGACTTTCACTTTTCCAGTTCAATTTCTTTCCCGGATACCCACCGAAGGACGCCGAGTGTGGAGATTGGAGCTACGTCACTGTTTGACGTAAATGCCAAAAAAAAACAACTCTTAGTACTTATGGATACTTTCTTTCTTGTTGCCTCTCTTATTTTCTATCTAGAGGTACCTATCTCTCTCCTCTTAGTTTGCCTGACTGGTTTCCTTCCATACGGCCCACAATGTTGCTAAAACATTACTGCTATTTATATTTGCAAAAATATCAAACAACAACCTAACAATCTTTCTAACTCCTCTATAATGACATACCTTGTAAAAAGTAAGCGTCTTTACGGCACTGTCTACAAATCTCTTTTTTGTCGGAAATGCTGATATAACAACTTTACTGATTTCAAATGTATGCTTCACTTTATGAAAGTAATCCTTATACCCGCCACTATAACCAAGTTTAGGTATATTTGACCAAATTCTGCTTCTTTACCGTTTTGCTCGGTTTTCCCTTTTTCCTCCTTGCTATGCAAATATGACGACGTGTTTACCAATTTGCCAATTTCAGAGTAAACTTTAGCTGTTCCATGCACGCTCCTATTGTCTCGCTACTCTCTCTTCTCCTTACTGTATGAATGATAAGGTCATTTTTTATATAGCAGTCCACAGATTGGAGGAGGACGAAATTCGCAAAACTCCTCAATAACAGCAATACATGAAAGAAGGCTGTTAAAACCGCAGTATGGACGGGGTTATTATTATGTCGCTCATATAGGGTAACTGGTTACTGGTGGATAGTGTGAATAGCACATCCTGTGTGAAGTATTCCACAGGCTGTTGGGCTATCAGCATCATCATCATCATTAGCTGGACCATTTTCAAGTGATATTAGAAAATAAATGTGATATTTATGCCGCAGTGGAGCGAGAGCGAGATTATACAGAGACAGGCGTCCTGAAACGAAATCAACATTTGTACAGGTGGTGGTATAGAAAGAAAAGAAAAAAAAGAAAAAAATAGTGACAGAAATTTATTTGGGGGATTTTGCAGTGTTTGTTTAACTGTTTTACGTATTTGGTGGATGACGTCACGTACAGTTTTGAGGTTTTTTTTGGAGTGACGCCGTGTGATACATGGGGAGTTGCGAAAGTAGAAATTAGTTGGATTGTTTGATATTGTGATCAAGGTCAGTAATTGGTTGAACAGGCAGAGAGAGGAAAGCGAAGGAGCATAAGGTATTGTCAGCAGGGAAGATTAAAAAGGTGAAGAAAATAATTAAGAATAAGTGTGAAGTGTCGGGTGATTGGGAAAAGTAAGTTGTTTTAGTTGGCGGCGAGAGATATCCCACAGAGAAAATGGTTAACCGCCGAGAGAAGTACCAGAGAAGGAGAAAACAGATACGGGATCGTTTGCGGGGGGACTCTTTGTTCAGCTTGGAGTCATTTTTAATAATGGGGCTTATTAGTATGGCGATAACAGCGGGACTCGCGTCAGCGGCAGATTTGGAAACGGATGAGTTTGCAATTTTGATGCCAAACGTGAAGCCGACCAAGGTAAGGAATGGCTAAAAATGGATGGAGAGAAGAATGGGGTGATTATAAGACATTTGAAATATTATATTAAGAGAGAATTGGTTTTATTGTGAAACAGCCGGAAACATATCTGTGTACACCGATACGAGTGGATCCAACGACAAGTCATTATATTGTGGGATTTTCGCCAAATGCGACCATGCATGTGGCTCATCATATGTTGGTAAGCAACGTTGGAGCTGGGTCTTTTAGGGGCAATGTGAAAAATAATGGATATTTTTTTCTAATGATGAATTTTTTGACTAGTTGTTTGGCTGCATGGCTCCTGGTACTGGAGAGGAAGTCTGGGACTGTGGTGAAATGGCAACCACCCGTCAAAAGGGTTTAAAACGAGCTGCTCCATGTTCCAAGGGCTCCCAAATAATTTACGCCTGGGCTCGGGACGCTCCCGACTTGAAACTTCCTGCTGACGTGGGCTTCCAGGTGGGAGGAGATTCCCGGATACAGTACTTGGTTTTGCAGGTGCACTACGCTGACGTGAGTGCGTTTGAACGCGGGCACACGGACGAAAGCGGCGTGGTTCTTAAATACACAGACGTTCCTCAACCCAAGGCTGCTGGGGTGTTTCTCCTGGGCACCAACGGCTACATTGCGGGCAAGTCCACTGCGTGGTGTCCGGATACCGAGTGCGTCGTGACGCCCGGGGTGTGGACGAGTGGGCCCTGATCGGCAAAAAGAATCCAATGAAACCACAAATGTTTTACCCAGTTAACGATACCTCTATGACTATTGGTAAAGGGGATGTGCTGGCCGCCCGATGTACCATGGTCAGTGACCGCAGTCGGATAACCAAGGTGGGTCCCACCAATGCAGACGAAATGTGCAACTTTTATATCATGTATTGGGTACAAGGTAAGGAGCCCTTGACACAAAAATACTGCTTTACTATGGGGCCTCCGTTTTACTACTGGGACCGGGGAGTACCATTTTTGAATAATATCCCGTCGAAAGATGCGTCTTCCATTTAAACGGTCAAAATTATTATTGGGTTCATTTTTAAATTATAATCAGGATTTCCCGGTGTGTCTAAATTCTATTTTTACTCTTCCAATTATCAAATTCCAGAAAAAATCTTAACCCGCGACAACGGCATTTCATTACTACAACGAGATGCGAACCCAAAAAACGCACAGAAACTTGTCGTTTCGCCAACATTTGAAATATGAATTTAATTTATTTAAATAAAATAATAATAAATACCCTAGAAAGGGATAATTTTGTTACCTGATACCGCACTGGCATAAACAATTAAAAGTATTCCTCATGCCACCTTATGAAATCTTGAATTTAGTTTACGAAGCGTTGTTATCGTTATATTTTCTATTCAAAACGGATACATTCAAACTGTGACATTCCCGAAAATATATTATTTATTTTATTAAATTATTATTACTACCTACCTAACTATATCACAAATAAGTTTAACAACCAAATGCATGTATTTTATGGAATTTTGGGTGTCAAACACACGTAAAATGACTGACTGATTGTTCGTGCGTGTGTTATAGTATATATAGTATAATATAAAATACCGTTCAATTTATAATTGTAGATTAGAAGACATTATTTCCTGTCCGAGACGGTTTGTAATTACAAAAATGTTGTGTTGCTTGCAGCAGAAACAACGACGTCCAGATACGTTATTGTTATAAAAATCAAAAAATTTTAAATGCTTCATTTTTAATTATCGTACGCCAATGCAATTAATTTTATTGTCCATTTTAATAATTCTTCCCATGTGTGTTAATAATGTGCATACAGTTGGCAGCTTGGATAAAGTTTTTCGAAAAAGTCGAAATAGGCACATTTACCAGTGATAAGAAAAATTGTTGAATTATGGGTTTTATCCATTTTCTACTTGCTGAGGGGAAATTGAGTGAAGTGTTTTATGTGATGATGTGACACTTCTGTGAATTGCAAATTATTTTATTATGAATGCAAATAATTATAAAAAACGATTTTAAACGCCAATTAAACATACCTATTACATCAGACGTGAGGCCATGCCCAATACATCTTAAAGTAAAAATCCCCAGGTTACATGTATATATGGAATGGTTGCCTGGCATTATTACTTTAAGATTTATGGATTATACATAACTATTACCTAACCTAGAAACTATTAAATATAGAGATGCGGGTTTAACAATGAACGTAAATTCTCTCCCTAAACCA
>JAHZNB010002779.1:0-14718 GCA_027744295.1 Callyntrura guangdongensis | reverse complement strand
TTTACAATTTCATTTACTACTGGAGACAATATAATTATCACGTCTGCACGTGGAGAAGCAAAATTAGTTTCAATTTACTTATTACCTATTAGCATATTTCTCAAGTATCGCACAAGACCTTGAACTGTAATTTTATGAGTGTATTCACATACACTACAATTATTATCCACTCATAATTTTTATTTTTATTTTAATGAGTTTTCAGAATTTAATAATTTATGTAAGACGCTCAATGAACGATTAGGGTTTAAATAATATGTCTATTTCATACTAGAAACTTTAAGCAGTATTTACAGGATTGGTAACGTACAGCCATTAGTTATACTGATGCGCAAAAAAATCATATAACCAAACACAAAATTTCTATTTAATTAAATAAAATCTCATAAATTAGCTCATTATTCATACTGTTATCGCTGTAATCGTAGTTGATATGGGAGTTAGTATTTATAGATTTTGGTGACTTCACGTCACCAGTTTTGTTCTCGTCGTCGTAAAAATCTGATAATAATGATTAATTGTCGAAGAATAATAGAGAATGATTTGTTTTAGCTTGGATATGTTCAGGATATATTGACTCATTTCGCTCATTATGCATACTGTTATCGATGTGGTTGTATTGATATAAGAGTAATTATTAATTATATTTATATATTTTGGTGACACAAAGATGTTACCAAGATGGGTGTTTTGTAGTTTCGTGTATTTTTCCACAGCAGCGTTTTTTAAGTTTTGCTGTGGATGGGAAGCTGCCGTCCCCAAAGTTTTTGAAAATGATAAGTTCCGCCTTACCACATAAAAGCTTCGTATTTCAATAATGTGTAAACACGAAGTATCCATGGCCTTGGTAGTACGTGGTATCAATCGAGTGATTTACGAAATCGCCAAAAGTGTTCTAGTCGTAACTCTAACTAATGTTTATGCTAAATTTTATCTACCACCAAAATATTTTATTGTAATTAACAAACAATATGGATACAGTAATTGGTTTGGAAAAATGATTCTGATATACAAACTTCAAACGCGTACATACACGTCTTGACTCACAATCAGTGGATCAGTGCAGTGGTTAGTTCTTGACAATTCTTACAACAACTAATTAAGTTATCTTCAACATGTCATTGATCATCATGACGTTGCGTTAAGTCTTAAAAATATTGCGCATTTATGCTCAAGGTATTTTTTGTTTGTTTTGGTTCATCCATAACAATTTCTCGAAATTGGGTTGTTATTTATTTGCCAAGTAGTGAAATCAATATGAATGTTACATATAATGTGCACATATGCCAAACCATGAGCCTCTTTTTTTGTTATGGTAAGAAGTACGGCGTAAATTTTGTTCTCGCCGGTTTCGCTTGTGATAATCGGTAGTTAATTATTAACATTGCATTGCATGACTGAGTTTATGATTTTCATGACTCATGACCTTGATAGTTATCTTCAACATGTCATTGATCATCATGACGTTGCGTTAAGTCTTAAAAATATTGCGCATTTATGTTTAAGGTATTTTTTGTTTGTTTTGGTTCATCCATAACAATTTCTCGAAATTGGGTTGTTATTTATTTGCCAAGTAGTGAAATCAATATGAATGTTATACATATAATGTGCACATATGCCAAACCATGAGCCTCTTTTTTTTGTTATGGTAAGAAGTACGGCGCAAATTTTGTTCTCGCCGGTTTCGCTTGTGATAATCGGTAGTTAATTATTAACATTGCATTGCATGACTGAGTTTATGATTTTCATGACTCATGACCTTGAAATCGAAGCAGACCTTTGTAGTAATTAAATTTAAACTGATTTCAATTAAAGATGCAGCAAACAAGTTACTGCCAGACGCCAGTCAGTCACACAACCTAATCTTTGCATTGGATCTTCTAAAAACAGGTTTTTTGTAAACGTTCAGGTTGCTGGTGCAAAAGTATATTTATCAGACAGAACCCATTCATTTAAAGTTGAGCTCACGTTGCTGCGCATTGTAATCAAATGGACATAGGGTATAACATCTTCAACACAACCCGCAAAGATTTTTTTCTTTTTCCGTGGAAACATTTTACTTTTTCATCATATACATACAGTATAGACATAAAGAGGAAGACTTTACAACTTTTTGTTTTCGGGATGTAAAGTGAGTTTGACCTTTGCCNCCTTTTGTTTTCGGGATGTAAAGTGAGTTTGGCCTTTGCCGGTATCAAAAACGCCGAAAACAAGCAAGGCGGGAAGCATTTCGATGTTTCGAAACTGTTTTAATTCAGCCCATCTTTATGATTTGTAAGCTTGTGCTTTTGCATCCATATGCATTTTTCAAAAAATAGTTCGTGTTATTCTCCCATGTGTTTGTTTACCACTTTAATCAAACGAGCAACAATATCATTTTTTCGCAATTACGCAATTTTTCGTCTTCGTGTTCCATAAGAAATTGAATCTAAGGTCATGTTGGCATTTCGCTAGTTAATCTGAAAGCGGGTGTCTTTTGTTGCAAACGTAGCAAACGGATTAGTTGTTAGCATGTAGTGTACAAATGTTTGTATGCAAAATAAGCCGGCTGAATTGCAGCTATAGAGACGTAGCTGAAAACCTTTGTATTGATACAAGCTTAATGAATTGATAAATACTCTTGGGTTGTCATTTGGCGTCGTATTGCTATTCAAAATTTGAGCCATTTTAGTTAAAGTTTAATTTTTGACCCCCCAAATAAACCCCCCGGTGGTGAACCAAATTTGCTGAAATTATATCCCAGAGATGCCACTGCTTTAAGGTACCTGTGTGCCAAATTTGAGCCAAATCTGGCCTGTAGAGTGATGACGGACAGACAGACAAATACGCTAATCTCAATACCCAATAAAATCTAGATTTCATCGGCGTAATAAAGAATTACCCTCCCGCCATATTATATGCATAATCATAACATAATCCATAGACATCCTCAAATTAATAGACCATTTATTAATTAACCGGCTTAATTAGACGCAGAGAGATTAATTATAGAGACGCAGATGAAAGCTTAATATTGATCCAAGTTGATTATAATTGGTAAAGACTTGATATTTTGTCACTTGTGATTTGACCTAGTATCGCTATATTCCAAATGTACGTTAATTTGGATTGCAAATGAGTTGAATGAAGAAGAAGATTTTTATTTTTATTTTTGGCGATTCTAGTAAAAAAGCGACGAGGATAATAGTATGTTGTGGATGTAACAGAAAGACACCTACATACATGCACGAGTGAAAGTCATACAGATAGTCATGCAGGGGAAGAAAGAAAAGAAAATCTCCATTTTATAAAAACTGCGCGATGAAATTAATTTTGTTTTCTTCCTAGAAATACAAAATTCATTTATACGCTTTAAGATGCAATGCACAATCTTAAATTATTCTCAATTGTATATTTTAACATAAGTCATGATTATTTTTAGAATAAATAATGCCCAGGGTTCACATTTTTATTTATGTTTTATGAGTATAGAGTTCTTTGCAATGTTGTACTATTTTACAAACTGTTAAAATTCCAGTCTTCTCGGTGGTAATACAGAGTTTAAGACATTGTTAACGATTAACGATCAGATTGCAAAAGTTACGAACGTTTTGATGTACAAATAAAGAGTTTGAAGGGAAAATGAAAATAGGTAACTCCTTTACGCTGCATTTTACAAATCATCATACTTTATAGCCTAACCAGAGAACACAGTTGTTACAAAGAACACGTCAACTGTGTTCTCTGAAACCTAGTATTTAGTAATTAAACGGGTTTGGACTTATAACATTCTTCTGTTGCTATATAACATTTTTCAAATTGTTTCATATCAAAGGACAGTAAGACATAAATTCCTTTAACAAATTAAAACCAAGAACGTTGGGATGGCTCGGACACTCACGATACCAGGAAGGATGATGCATGTTTATACCAATTACCAAGACATTCGATTCGAGCACTTGACTTTTAAATTAAATTGTCTCTTTTAATCAAACACTGAAGGGTAACACTAGTAACAATGTCATATCGGATAAAGAACAAATATTATTTAAAAGTTTCTATTTAATACTCATTGCTCGTATTCTATCCAATAAATCCTCCTCACATACTTCTTTGTTCATCATTTGCTTCACTTTTAGCCCCAACCCGTGCTCATAGCTCCCTTCTGGCTTAGACAACAAAATTTGTTGAGCATCCGATCGAATTCGCATAACTTCTTTTAATAACTTTCGTTGTGACACTTCAGTATGTTCAATTACTCCTGATTGAGTCGCGGAAGATTTATCAATATTTCTGATTTGACAAGCCAAAGAATTGAGTAAGCCCGCTTGGAGAAGAAAAAGAAGTCGTCCATACCGATCGTTCCAACCAGGCCAGAGCAACTGTCCAATTTCAATGTGCTTTCTCGTCACTTCCAACAATTTGCTATTATATTTGAAAGGTAACCTTCCTATTTCTATATAGTATTGAATTTTTTGTATCAGCTCAAATTCTACACCCATTAAGCAAAAATTATTAGGGTGAAAGAGCGGTCGTCCGTGATCCAATAAACGTTCCAAGTTTGTTATGTTTTTCATACAGTCATTTGTGTCTGACACGTATTCATTTGATTCCCGGAGAATATCGAATTCTTTCAAGAGTTTGTTAACTTCGATTGAACTTTTCATTCCCTTACAACTTGTCTCTGAACACTTCCACGGACTTTCTTCTGCTAAAGGGTGGTCTGGGAGCAGATAGCCGTCTGCACACGAACAGCACTTTATGGCGGAAAAGTATGAACCGAACTCCATCGCATCCCCACACCTCTTACAACAGCAGTCGAAAAAGTAATCTTTGAGGTATTCTCTCCGTAGTAGTGTTCCTTGAAACGGTAACGCATAACTTAAGGTGATTTGACATCCTTTAGGTATATCTACAATAGCTTTTAAATTAAAGCTTTGATTCTCATCGATTTCGTAGTCGGTGTTTGGTGAACAGTCGTGGGCAGCCATTGCCCCCAAGTAATATAGATAAGAACCATGCCTGCGTATTATAATGTTATTAGTTTTTCAACAGAAATAGTAGTAATTATTACTCACGCCTCTTCTGTATGGTGAAATAGTTTTGGTTTTAGATAACGGTTTCCCATAACATTACCTATGTCGATGTCCATGAATATCGTTACTACCGAACGCATTCATTGAAAGAACACCGGAAACATAATTGATTTCATCTTCGTCAAATTCTTTTAACCCCAGAGAATCATGAATGAATTTGATTTCCTCTTGTCTCCACTTTTCCCAAACTTCGTTTGTTGAATTTTTTCTCCCCTGCACATGGGATTCCATCGCAAGTATTTGCTGCCAACCTTCCTTGTATTTATGCTTTATGAGTAAACAGCGAAGAAGCTGCATTAAAGTTATGTGGTCGGAATAGTTGTCTTCGGGGAGTATTTTTGCTTTCGCCAACACTAAGCATTCCATGTCTTTATGAACGTCATCCTAAGAAGGTTATTTAAATTACTGTGTGTGATTTGTGTCAAAACAAAGATGCAAGCTTTTATTACCTCTTCACATTCCTTACTGCAAAATGGCCACTGGCAATCTGAGCACCGTATCATTGTTTTTTTCTTTGTAGCTCGAAAACAACTCATACAAATCCACTCCTTTTCCGTGTACGAAGGAGTAGGTCCGGCAACAATCGGCTCAACTTGAAATATCAACTCAGACTGCTGGATGTCTCTCGTTGCCACCAAGTAACGGCCCAAAACTTCTGACCACTCGATTTTCACTGGAAAACGCTCCATAGTTATATTTTGTTTCGTAGGCTTACACGTCAACACGTCACAACTTTATTCGTTTCGTGTTGATTGTACTTCATTTAATCTCTGAATTGGTTGATCATGCTAGTTCGAAGGTTGCAATTTTACTGTTTTTTTCGTAGAGTTTTTCAATTTCCTAATTTTCTATGCAAAGAGAAGCCACTAAGCATCATAGTTTCTATCTCAGGCGACAACGATGATGCAGATAAGGCAGCGGGGTATTTCTTCTTTCATACATGTATTATTATTGCATTCTTTGCTATGTAGAATGATAATTTGTTGATGTGAAGTTTTATGTTTATGGTACCAATGTTCCGTTGTGACTTGTGAGTAAGAACTCTTTTCAGACGCGCATACATCCACCAAAATATCAGAAAAAATACCTATATAAGCCTACAGAGACGAAGTGAAAGTATGTAGATATGCTGACTGCCGTGTCCAATTCGATTTTGAGTTATAATACACGACTAGAATTTTTACGCTTGAAAATTTAATGATTTGTTGCTCAACTGGATAAAAGCTTTAAAATAGTAGTCACATAATACTTTTAACTTTCCACCCCAATATGTCCACCGGGTTAATTTAACGTAGGTACATTTATTTAAAATCAATGAGTTTCGAAGGCTCACGGCATAAACATCCAGTTGTATTTACTTACATTCGTGCGCAAAATCGGTCACGGTCAAAACAGGCGTGACACCGGTAACAGGCATGCTTCAATGCAACGCTTTCAGTTGTGTTGTGTAATAAGAAGTAAATCACCATCGAATCCCAACGAGAAGTTAATTTTCCATATTTTTTGGCCATCATTTCCTGTGTACAAGGTTCCCCTTTATCGAACGAGAATGCTCAGGGTGATGCGTACGTTTCATACGTAGCGTAGTCGCTTGGTGAGGCTGCAACGGTTGTAATGTCAGTTCAGTCAGTGCATAATACAGTGACAAAGTAAAAAATATAACGCTACCATGTTTTAGTTTTTCGCTGATACTGAAAACCACCTAACGTTGTTGAGGGCTTAAAGAACGACGTAGCTTAAAGCACAACGAATTCTACATCTTTCGGAATTAACCGTCAGACTACATTTCTACTGATGTCCACTTGAGCGTAGGGTTTGACCGATTTTATCAATATAAATATGATTGAAATCTTGGACAAGGAATGCTCATGCCAAACGGGCTAGCAGTTAATACATGTTTTGTACGAGATGATTCATACACACACAGACTGACGGAAAAACATGCATGCTTGATTCAATAATAGTTCAAAACATTTTCAGTTACAAAGTAAATAAGTCTATTTGCAATTTCATTTCACTCGTGCAACTAAAGGCATATGCCTACATGGGTATCGATTGGGTAAATACACATAATAAATCTGAATATCTGACGTGTCACATTATAACGAAGATTTTTCAGCTAGTAATGACTAGCGTGTCTGTCTGTCTGTCATCACTCTCCTGGCCACATGCTTCAGCCGATTTGGCACAAATTTGAGTGGTATCTCTGGGATATAATTTGAGCAAATTTGGTCAACCCCACAGCCTGGTTTCAAACTACAGAGTAAAGGGGTAAAACCGCACATACGCCTCAATTTTAACCTTGCTCCAGCACAGGGTTAACGCAAGGGGCAACTTGCCCCAAAAGTTTAATCCAAGCCCAGTAGGTTATTTGGGGGATTAAAATTTACCCTTAATCCAAATTAGCTCAAATTTTGTATAGCGATACTAATTCAAATGACTAGCCAAAATATCAAGCCTTTATCAATTCAAACAGCTTGTATCAATATTAAGGTTTTCAGCTGCGTCTCTATAGCAGCAATTCAACCAGTTTATTATTGTGTAACATTGAATAAACCCCGTTCTTGGAAGCACACAAATTTTAACCATTACAATGATACCATAACATTGGCACAAAACAAATACCCACTATCTTTGTTTCAGAAAAAATATCTCCTTTGAGTCTACTTTATAACTTAACGTCTAGCCTAAAACTTACGATAAAAAATAATTCAAATATGCGTTGAGTTTACTGACCCAAATTCAAATTTGCAAATATGTAACCAGTGCATAATAAAATACATTCAGCATAGAGTTGTGGGAATCGAGTATTCAAGTAAGCAAGGTAGACCTCTTTCTCGATTCGTTTTTGTATCATTTTGGAGGAGATGCATTTTAAAGTAGCAGTTTCCAACTTGAAGCTTAACACAGAATGGGGAAACGACCTACACAGATTTTTGGCACATGCAAATGTGAAAACCTAAATTTGGCAAGATCACTTAAATAGTGTATAAATTGTATCTGTATTATTTACAGAGTGCTATATAAGCGTGTGGGTATAGTAACCAGAATTTTGAATTGAACAGCAGAAGCCATCTGTTAATGAAGTTCAACCGATTTCTAGCGTCACAGGAGAGATTTATATACTGTCTATGTGTACTATAAATATACGAAAGAATTATCAGCACGTTTGCAATTAACAATTAACAACCTCTCAACAACCCGAATCAATTAGAGACCCGGTGACGTTTATAATTTTTTAAAGACATTACCAATATTTTAGACTCTGAAATTAATGGTAGAAAGATATAAATAAAAAATAATAAGGATGATATTATGCAACTCTCTGTGAAATAAAAACACTTCAAATAAACATTGCACACGAGCACTTATAGACGTATGCATGCTTTTATAAATACTATACTCATATTGATAGATGTAAATTCAGTTTAATTATAATAGAAGCTATTTTAATTCCAACGTTTCCACTTGATTACATGAATCCTCATCATCCTATCTATACTCATAAATAATTTGCTTTCGTAATTTCATTGGGTCGGGACAACAGTCTATTTTCTTCAAGTATAGTAACGGTATTCAGTATATAGTCCAATTTTTTTAAGTTCTCTCCTCTGCACAAAAAAAGCAGAAAATAAAGGGTGTATCCCGTGCTGAAGATGTCCGGCATTCATTGTTGACAAATGTAAATATTTTGCATACAAAAATTAAAACAATCAAATAATCTGTTGCTACCATTAGGTGGACGTCAGTGCTTCACAGGCCACCGGTGTCCAGATTGTGGGCCACCAGCCCACCGGTGGCCCACAAAAAGGTCGGTGGCTCGGTGTCTGCGAAGCACTGGTGGACGTCCCTTTATTAAGTAAAAATAAAAATTGAAGTTGAAAAAATTGTTACAAGTGTCCTTGACATGCTAGTAATTTTTACACTTGTTTGTAAATGTAGTCATGTTTACAAATGGCCACTTGTAACATTTTCTCAGCCTCAATTTTTGAAAAATTCCTAACGTGTTGTTAAAATTGTGAGCATGTTCCATCCATGATCCAGACTTACTTTACCATGTTCCCTTACTTTCCCTTAGGATAGGAGTACCTTAATGCAAGGAAATGTTGGAGCAAAATTTGGTCTCCATAGAAGCTAACGTTAGAAACTAGCTAGATTCTTAACTAAGGAATGCTTAAACTTAAACACACTGACCAAATAATATAACATCCGTGGTTGCCATATTAGCGGTCGCATGGCGAGTCCTAATCTTAGCTCAATAAGGTTTACAAACAATTTTATCGAACGGTTTACTGAAACTCGATAACTTTGCCTCATATACAAAGCATGTATTACGTATATAGTGTGCATAGTTACTGAGCTTCTATACTTTTGCATGAATTTTGAATTATGTTGAAACAAAAAACAAAATGGCTTGAATTTTCATTCAAATTGTTCTTTTTTTACTTATCGAGTTTTTATTGAGCTTATCGGTAATCGTTGCACAGCAAAGTTTGAAACGGCTCAATATAACTGGGTTCACCATGCGACCCCTAGTTGCCATATAGAAGACCCCACCTTTCAGATGACGGCAGGGGTAGGAGTACATTTAAAATTTCAATATAAGACCTTTGGTTGAAAGTTGGTGTACATATTGGATAGTTATGGCGTATTGTTATAGTTATTATGGGCCCAGATTAGTTGACCTTTGATCCCCAGGACGATTACTTTGTTTGGAATGGGGGTTTCGACAAAAAGTTTGGTAATGAAATAAGCGCTACATGGGAATGGGAATGTAGGGTTTGAGGGGAAATGGTGGGTTGGGGCGGGGAACGGAGAGAGTTAAACGTTTTATAGCATCCCCGTTGATGTATATGAATGGAACTGATCCTTCACTCTATAAAATTTCCCTTTCACATTTGTATCAACAATGTTAAATTTTTCCTTTGTCATATGGTAAGCAATATGAAATAAATCTGTTTATAAAACATACGTTTCAATTAATTCGTAAATTAGGTACACGTATTTTATTTAATAAAGAAACCACAAAGTAGCATGAAATAAGCGAGATAACCCTCTAAATTGGGTGTACAGTGTGCAAGATACATTTTAATACGCTCAAGGGTGTTGACAAACAACTTAAATTATTACTCACACTGACATTATAACATTTGGTATAAATGAAGATAAGAGTTACATATTATTTTAACTCTTTAGTTGATTTCGACATCATTATGTTTACAAGTACGCATACCCTTATTTTCCAACATCTTGTCAGAATGTGAACATTTCCTTCACTATCAGTAATACCGCAAATCTATACATATACATCGTTTACAAGTTACATGATCGTGTAGTTAAGACTTTGAATTTAGGCAAAAAGAGAACTTTTCTTATCAATTTAGGATCTAAAACTAAAGGTACATTACTTGTACCTGTAACTGTTTTTACAATTTCAGTTAAGATAAATTTAAAATAAGAAGAAACTTTTGTGAATGTAAAAAAAGAATTTTGTTTTGAAATAACATCCTTCAGAGTTTATAAGTACAAAAAAAATTCCAATCTTTATCACCCTATTATTATAGTGCATATTTTCCATATATACACAAAAAAAATCGTGCAAGAAAAGGTGCAAAGTTCCATCCGATTAACACTCCCCATCGTCATGTATGCGTGTTATGCAAGAAAAGAGAGAACTGCTGCTACTCTCTCAGTCAGTAAAAACAGCAAAAAATAGCTCGTCTTGTTCCCAAAAGAGTGATGTACGCCAAGAAAAAGAAACATCACTAATATATGCGCATAATTGACACTGGCATGTGTCAGGCTTCACGTGTCTTGCTACGTTACCTCTACTATACCACAACACACTCTTCTCCAACAACAACACCAGTAACCGACACCACGTCTTCCAGACAGATTAACAAACGTACATATATATAACAAAAAAATAATTTATTATTGGCAATAATTTATTGCCATAATAACATAAAAGTGTTGCACACAGGTGTGTAGTGTGTGTGTGTGTTTTGCAAAAAAAAAATAACTGTTGTGCATATCTGTCGGTCGTAAAGTAATAAACACGTTTATCCTTACCGTACGTTATCTTTCGTACGAGTAGTCTCAGTCCCCCCTCGCGTATTATGACATGTTTGGTTGTCACACGGGCACACATCGTCCGCACATACACACACAAAGAAGAACTTGTTCCTTCGCGCGTAGTTACTCTTTACTTAATTGACAGGGACGTTTCCAAGGTATTTTACCCATTTGTTCGTCTACACCCTCGCATACAAGCCAAACAAAATTAACCAGGATAAAGAGGCATACACGTTCACGACTGCCAATCAACCTGTCACCGATCCATATTATACTGGTCACTAATCGACCAATTTTTTGTACGTGGTTGGTGAATGAGACAGTGTGTGTGAGTGACATTCATTGAGCTTACATACAACCCGATCGCTTAAATTACACTTAGCAGGACTAACAAATTTTTTAAAAACATGTTCGTGTAAACGATCACAGATGAACACGAAAAGCATTTAAAGTTGAAACGTTTCAATTAAGAGTATTACGACATATGCACACACCATCTTACATCACCCCACTACTATAAAACTACCATTTCCATACTATATTGATAAACGAGCATGCTTGCATAATAATAATAATCCTAAAAACTAACGTTTTTCGCTGTGAATTGTGAAACTTTGTGTATCTGCAATTCCTCTCCCTACTACTACTACTACTCTTACAAAAAAAAAGAGGACATGACCGTATCATCCCGTGTAAGTAGTGGTATCCCTCTTTGTACCCTCCATTTAACCCGCACTCACACGGTTGATGATGATGATCCAGCTAATGCCTGTTCCTTGTCAAGCCTCTCCCAATTTATACATGTCGCTCTTTCTCTCGTTTTCCTCCTCAGAGAAACACAAAAGCGCACTCGAAATGTATAAAAAAACGCAGCAGTGTAGTAGGAAGCAGCACCCGAGAATCCTGCCAACTCAGCAGCAGAAGTGGCAGCAACAGCATTAGTGCTGAAAAGAGAGAGACTGAAACATGAAACCGAAATCACAATAAAAAGCGTAAGAAGAGTAACAGAAACCGTGTGAGAGCACAGTTTTTAATTACGTACTTCTTCTTTCTCTGTAATCCTCCCGATACATGATAAAACTGGTTTTTTAAAAAAAACGGAATAAAAGCGTCGTCTGTCGTGTCGTCGTTACATTTCATCATCACCTCACCACCACGAGAATGCACACCCTTCATTCAACGCCAAAAGTCTCAAAAAATAATGCTTTTACGCGATTTCAAAACTCGGTAAATGTAACCAAACCAAAAGACTACGTGTGCATATAAGACTTTTCTTTGCATGGATGAAATACAGAAATACCACATTCCCCCTCTGAAACAAGAGAGAAAGCGGAATAAAACTTTCGTGATATACCTGGTAGTGACACACACTCCGTCACACGAGTTACATTATTATTTCCCCAAAAAAAAACATCAAAAAGCTCAATTAAGCCAAAGTCAAATGCAGATGTTCGTTTGTTCTTTTTGACAAAAGAGTCAGGGATCAAGTAAACGGCGCGATCAGTAGCAGTATTTGTTGTTGTAGTGGTAGTAGTGGCAGCAGCTGGTAGTAGCGACTCTACACATATTTGCTACTTTTTCACTTTCTCTTTTTCCTCCTCGTCACACGGCGAAAGATAACGCTCAGGGAAAAAAGTTAAAATAATGAAAAGGTACATATAAAAAACGATAGCAGTAAAAAAAACCTTGGCTATTTAGCGTTGCACGACGATAAGGAGGCGGTGATGTTGATGATGATGAAAAAGAAGAAGAAAGAACAACGGTAGATGAAAAAGAGTATCTCGTCGTGAGATAACGTGTATACGTGTATGTGGGTAAAAAAAAGGTGGGCAATTTGTTATATGGAGCGGAAGTGTGATGGGGGGAAAGAAGAAGAAAGGGAAGAGGGAGAAAACGAAAAAGAAAAAAGTTTCACAACTTTACGTGTATGTGTTTACGAAACCTTCCGTTCCTTTATGTCTACTTTCAACATGCAAAGACGACGATTATTCATGCAAAAAATAAACGGTGATGAAAGAGTACGAGTCGTTAGTATGCACCGTTATAAATACGCGATATGAGAAAAAAGTCAAGTCTCCCGAGAAATCAATTAATTTCTCTTTCTGTTGCTTGTTCGTGTACTGCTATTGCTGCATACTGAACATGCGTACATTTTGCACACTTTGTACGAACTATACACGATGGTGTATAGTTCTTGTCTTTTTAATTGGGTTCAGGACAGCACGCGGTGAGTATACATGAGAAAAAAAGTTAAAGGTTTAGTGGCGAGGTTCTTGCTGGTGAAAGAGTATATAGTAGTGGTAATAGTGGTGGTGTTCGAAGGTGCTAATTATCCGGCAGAATTTCTAAAGAAGTTCGAGGGAAAAGAGGAAAGCGCTCAACACTGGCAATTAACGCAATCCTTGAATGAAAAATGCGTTCTGTCAGGCTTGGTTAACCTACTGGAATCCTAGAGAATTCCCTTCATCCGTCACACAGAATCAGTTTGAACCTCCTCTCGTTTCGTTTTTTTTCGTACACCCTATAGCCTGATGGAGTCAAGTAGCGAGAGAAGAAAATACGGAACTGTTTGGCTTCTGTACAGTCAGTATTACCCCATTCCTGATATAAATCAACTATTTTTACCTACTATCAATTTAAAACAGTCGCTGAACAAAACAATTACAATCTCTCTGAGATTCGAACACGATGAAATGAACTATTGACAAAAGTTTTTATCGTAACCACTAGGTTAAAAATGCTAAAGAAAAAATCGACCTAAAATAAATAGTCATGTTAGCTTGACAACTTCTAAACTAATACCATAGCCTTTTGAGTATATACTTTCCTTGTCTTGCAAAGGTTGTAGAAAACCACGAGTACCGCTTTTATCGTCAAATTATAAAAAAGTAATAATCCAAAATTTCGACAAACAGACAAACAAGGAATAATATTAAAAAAAATATTGTTAAAAGTACCACTAAAAGCCACATAAAATACGACACACACGTACGTACCCGAAAAAAAAGCAAAATTCTCACATCACTCTCTGCACTGCAAGTGTACATATCCCCGACACAAAAAGACGATCATATTTCAGCATTACTTAAGTATTTTTTTGTCACCTAATACACGTAACCGAGTGAGAAAAGAGAGAATGCTCGTTTGCTTTCACTCTCCATATTCCGCTCGAAAACCCCAGTATACCCCGTTCTTCGTCGTGCAACGTAAGAACAGAATACAAAACGCAACAACACTGCCACGAAAAAGAAAAGTAGACAGAGAGAAAGAGAGTAGAGAAAACACGTAAAATTAAAGCCCAGCTGTGCTACAGGGAAAGATACTTTCTCGCGCAATAAAAGCGCAATTCCCCAGTCTGAGGTCCAGACAACAAAAGAATCAAGAATCATCAGTGTCAATTTTTCTCTATAATTTCGTACAACAGTCAATAATCTAGATAAAAAAAAAGCTGACGTCTTTTTCAACTACTACATATATACTATATATGTGATTCCCAACCAAGTTTTATTGCTACAAGATGTGTAGTAAATGCTAGAATTTCAGCCTATATGTAGGTCGTCCCTTTGGT
>JAHZNB010002778.1:0-20956 GCA_027744295.1 Callyntrura guangdongensis | reverse complement strand
GGCTATGGGCATTTAACATGGGAATAGATGCCAGCGCTGTAAATGATGCTCGTGCTCGATTAGATCAGCACCGGTGTCGTTTGTTGCGGTAAATTATTATCTCAAAAGCGTACCAACATCTATGCCCTGTATGTAGTACACAAATTACAAATATAATCTGTTTAACATTTTTAGACGAGGGATGAGTGTACAACCCATTCTAACTGGTTACTGTGGCCGTTGGGAGACTGAAAACAGACGACGACGTTGAACGTGATAAATTTTAAAAGGATCTAACGAGAATATTGAATAAGTAATTTAATAAAGAAACCCGCTACATCAAACGCAATATATGATTTAACGTTACTGTACTCAATTTGCATACTGCTAATTAGTTTGCGTGGTATTGCAAAAAAATACAATGACTGGCATAAGCTATGTAGCTACTTCAGCAGCAGTACATTCCAAAAATCTGCACACATCTGCCTGCATCTGCTTGTTTTTTTCTTAATTATCTTGGGACCAAAGGAAGAGAAGCTATTTTTAGGAGGACAAGATCAACTCCCTTTTAAAATGGAAGAGCTATATGAATACGCGAACAGAAAGTCATTCCACTAGCCGTTTAAAAAAACAGTTGTAGTATTCTTATCTCACTCCTTCATACTGGTACTATATATATATATCGCCGACCGCACAAATATTCCCTGTCGTTTGCACCGAACAGTGTGCAAAACTTGCGTGCAAAAACCAACCAAACCTATAGCATTTTACTTTCCCATATATAAAAATAAACTGTCAATTAACAGTTCTCTGGACCAGACCTCACATTTAAACGACATACATATATATAATATTTAAAACTTGCCAAATCTTTTTTTACGTGTACGAATAGTACGAAGAACACCCTATATATTGTACACACGACATATTCCAGTGCTCAATATCTTATATTACACGACATTGTGCAAAATAATATAATATTTGATTTTAATAGGTGTGTATATCTACCTTCTTCTTTTAATCAACTTATTCCACTATCCTGTTTGTCGAATATCTATATGTAATACATAATGTATCTCTATAATGACTTTTGCCTTTATAGACCTACTCGAGTCCGTTGCCAAAATCTTGGTCAGCTACCGTTTCGTTAATCTTAAACCTCACAACGCAAGATGGAAAAATCCGAGACGCCGAACACAAACCCCCCTGTACTGACAATTTTTCGTCATTTACATTTTTTGCAAAATATACTGGCTGTGTTAAGACGGGGATTTATGGTATAATAATGCTATATATGAAATTTTGTGGTTACACGCTTCTCACAGGCTGAAAAGACAATGAGCATCAAGTCCGTTCGAGGATTACGACCCTACTACCCATCAGATAAGGGGCCCGTTGAGACGTATCAACTAGGAAAAAATGGCCGAGTTGAATACCTCGCTGCTGAAATTGCAGTGGATCATTTAAGCAAAGGTAAGTGCTTTGGATTTTAATAGCCTAAAAAAGTTACCAAATTTGATACAAGCTTACCTACATTTGGGTGGATGCAAATTGTTATCAAAAGGTAAAGATACAACCGATGAGTGGCGAAAATGGGCTAGGGAGAGGGGTGAAGAAACTGACGATGTTGGTTTAATTCTCTCCCGCCGTCTTGGTGGCTCTGGAATAGATAATACCAATTTATTTCCCAAAAGCCAACTACTCGATGAAACAACTTGGAAGCAACATGAGCAGGAAGCTGTTGAAGAAGCTTCCGACATGAAAAAATGGAAAAAGTTAAAATTTTCGGTGCGACTTGACTATCCATCTGAAGACAGTACAAGACCGTCAGCCCTGGAATATCAATACGATTTGCCCAGTGGGTCAATTCTGTATGGAAAAGTGAATAATAAATCGGTTCCCACAAAAGCTGTTGAACCACCAGTAGAAGAAGTAGAAGAGGAGGAGGAAGAGGAAGAAGAAGTAGAAGAAGAAGAGGAGGAAGAAGAAGAAGTTGAAGAGGTGGAAGAGAAACCTGTAGTGCAAGCCGCTGCAATTGAGTCCAAGGTTGAAGTAAAAGAAAAATCTGAGGAGAAAGAAATTGAAGAACCTGATCCTGAAGTAACAAGTCCTATTAAGACAATAGTGCTACCACCAACACCCCGCCCATCCTTAATTGAATCATCTCCATCACCTCCACCTGTAGCTACCAGTGAACCGACACGACCCATTATTTCCAACGAACCACCGACAGGTAAACAACTATAACCCATATTGTATTCCATTGGAATTTCTAGAATGTACAGTTGCTTTTAAATGTAGCGAATGTCTGTTTTTTATCAAGTTTATGCACAGGTATTAAATTTGTCATTCTTTAAATTCTGTATTATTGTTATGTAGTTGCTCCAGCTTTGCGAGAACTTCCTAGAGAGGAGCCACTCAAGAAAAATGCGGCAAAAGATAAAGCTGGTATAACTTTAAACTTGGAAGCATTTTTGGCATGCCATGTTACTACATTTTATATATGCATTGCAATTTGTAATAATTTGGAACAACATACTGCTGTAATAACATAAGAATTTCTTAATTTAGAAACACAAGACCGTGGATTCATCACAAAGTCGGATTTAATTGACCTAATCCCAGTGCTCGGTTCTTGCAAACTGGCTTATGAAACAGTTCATGCCGCCTTTAATGGAAACGGGAAGATGGCACTAAGGAAAGCTCTTCAATGCGGCATTTCACTTGTTGCCGACTTTTACTTGTAAGAATGAGAACAATTCTCTTTTGTGTGACTTCCCAATGTGGCTATTTATGTTACCAACATGTTAACGTGTCATGAATTTCTTATACGCTTACAGGGGCAGAGCTATTGCCAGACATGGAAAAATTCTTAGCAATACCGTAACAGAAGACACAATTGTACGTTTTGTGACAAAGGCAGAAAATCAAATACTTATTGTTAGCGCGTTCAAAGCAACTAATCAACTTTTAAACTCACTTACCAGAGCATTGTCATAAAATGCTTTAATTTGTTTTTTAGCTATTTATCTTACTCATTAATGGAGTTTGCTTAAAAAAATTACTTCGTATATTGGTATAATGTAGTTGGGAAAATCAGTGTGTCCAGATTGTGATTTATAGTGAAATGTACATTTGAGTTCCTAGTTTGATGAAAAAGGAGAAAACTTAAAATATTTCATAATTTTTTCTTTGAATACGCCTAATAAGAATCGATATAGGTACACATATAAGTTTATTCTCAAGGGGTTTGGTAGTATTCCAAATTGAAGTAAAACGTGGTTATAGTTAAGTTATCATAATAATATGTTATATATTATATGCATTTCGCTCTGAAAATAAAATAATTCAGAAACATATTAATCAATAAAGGAAATAAATTTTAAGATAGTCGACTTTACTCTTGCGGCACAAAATAGGGGTGGTGCAGGTTTCCCCATTGATTTCCATATTTTTCATCAAAGCAGTACTATAAAACAATGCATGAAACTCAGAAAAACGGAGACAAAATTGTAAACGAACTCTGGACAATGTTTTTGTTAAAATTACCTCGTGTAATGCGCGACGTTCTTCAAAGGAAATTGTATCAGCGAATTTGCAAAAGTACTGAATCTTGTCTTGTTCACTGGCTTTCGTAAATTTTCCAGCTAAAATTATCATACTGTAAAATTAGTTTCACATACAGTTTGGAGTGGTTGTTAAAAACAAATTCAAATAAGCACTTACTTAATTCGGTTAAATCCATTGGTTTAGATTTTTCAACGTCAGGTNTCCATTGGTTTAGATTTTTCAACGTCAGGTTCCATTGCAAGGAAAATTTTTTCCTTCGTTTTCCGTCTCATGATAATCTCTGAAAGTTTATCTTTCATTGATTTACCAAAGTTAGCAGTGTAATATTTAATCATTGGTTCTGCATCCAACTTCAACAGTGCTTGTGTCTAACAATAATTAGATAAAAAAAACTAGAATTGGATGGACACAATTGTCAGTTTGAAATTGGGAGGGTACTTTTCTTCAAAGTAAAGTGAGATTGCATTTTTTCGCCACAACTTACGTAATTCTTTTGCAGTACGTCGCATGCTGAGTGGCACTTAAGAAAATAACAAAATAAAATTAGGTCATAAAAAATCTTTCCGGAAACGTAATAGGAACCCAAGTAGATTTTTAAAAGACTCAGAATTTGTACCAACACATCCCATGACGTATGCATTTGAAAATTCATGTCGTCATCTGTTGAAGGGTTTGCAGTGGTTACTTGTGCCGTAGCTGGCATCAATTCTGTTAGTCTTTGGGAAAAAGTGTCCATACATGTTTAGAATATTTTGTTCATTTTCTCCGTAAGTCCACCCTGGAAAGTCTGTAACAGGATACGGTGTATATCGCTTTTTGCAGCAGTATTCCATTGAATTTTGATATTTCAGCCCTGGAACCACAGGACAGCCATGCTATCGGAAAAATCAAGCACACAATAAGTAGAGTGACTGCACATATGCACAACAAAATTGGCACAGCCTTTCCTCATAGTTTTCTTGAATAAAAAATAGCATGTAAATACATATCTCACCTCCTTAGTTTTTTTGTCATCAGCATCATGGTTCTCTACCTTTCCATACGGCTTGTTGCAAACGGCATTTTCAGCATTGAAATAGCACACCATATACTTTTCAATTTTCATGTGATCCACCTTTTCATCAATATCTAGAAGGAATCATCTTGTTTTACAAATTTTAGGGAAGGGCTTTAAACTTTTTACGTATTTACTAGAGCTTGTTCCATTGCAAATGTAATCATTCCAAACCTTGGCATTTTGCAGTTTGCTTTTTTAATTCAGCCTTCACGGGTTCCGGGTATAATTGCGTTAAGAAGGTCAGCAGTTCTTCAAATGTCATTTTAGCAATCGATTTAAACTGGAGGTGCACATTGTAGGCACGTTAGTGTATCAAAATTCGTCGTTGTTCGTTTATGAGTCGTTGTTAGAAATCATTGCACAATTATTGCACTAAATAAAATGGTATTAAAACGCTCATAATATACATGCAATTACTTACAACTTTGGACTTTTCCAGCTTACAAAGGAATGCTTTCCACTAAAGAACCGAGAAGATGTAAAAATAATAATGATTAGTGGTTTGGCATTAGCACTTAATGGTTTAGTAGTGGGGATTTTTGGAAATTTGAAATTTTAACGGTTTAATATTTATTGTTTCGTTTATACTTGCCATTGCAGTTGGGAGATCAGATTTATCGTCCTTTTTAAATTTTTTTGAGCACTCTGCATACACTTCGTTTGAATACTTATCATGGACCATTACATCCGGTATTTTTAAAGTGTCGTTCCCACAGCACACCATACTAAGAAACGTTTCCCTGTAGTATTCACCATGATGACTCTTACATAGATCTTTGTAAGGATCATGGGAGTCACTGTCAGTTGCATGAACCGTTGAGTTTTGCAAAGTCACATTTTCCGCAGCAGAATTTTCGACAATTAAAAATAGCTGCAATTTACAGACGAAGTATTTAGTGATCTGATTATAGCAAACGCTTACATAAATTTGTTTTCTGGTAATTAATCATATAACTTACCTTTACTAAAGTTAAAAAGATGATACGTTTTTGGGGTGACTGTGACATTCTTGAAAAAATTAAGTAATTTAAAAATCTTGAAAAATCTAAAATTTTATTTTTGACTTCAAATCCATATACGATATTAAGCTATTTGTTAGACTTTCTTTCAAAATGCTACAGTCCAATACGAAGCATACATTGGAAATTCCAATTTGGAATTGTAAAAACCGTAATCCGTAATATTAATATTATACATTCATGCATTTAACATTTGACATAAATTTAATGACGTTTTTGACATTTTCGTAACAATCAATTGAAATTCTCTGTCAATCTATATGAATTAATCGCACGAGAACACGATATCCAATACATTCCATCAATACTTACATTAATTGTATAACACTTAACCTACGTATTTAGAAATAATTCGCACGAGATAAACTATCGCGTGAGTGCGGCTAGTGCAAGAGTTTTAGTTCAAAATTAAAATACCAGGTAGCTTTATCAAGTAAAACATTTATATTTAAAAGCAAATTCCATTGGAGCGATAATATTAAAATTGCATGCAATGTTGCTTTTATTTCCGGTATATCTCAAAGCACAACAAAAGTCGATCTAATAAAATAAATATGCCGGTTTGCGTAAATACTTTTATGTTTGTACAATATTTGTTTATTTTATTGCGATTTCAACACGACACAACATAATACATTAACAATAGATTGCTACAATGCAATTACACGGTCTAACGTAGCATCCGTTAAAGAATGGCAAATTCTGAGTATATTCCCAAAGCCAAATGTAAACTGTAAGTCACATTTAACTTAAAAAATAAATAATTCAGTCATGAGGTTTCTATCATGGTATGGATCATGACATTTTGTAAATTATTCATTGGATTGTAAATTATCAATTGGATACCAATTGGAATTTAATTCCACAAATTATAGCTTAGCGTGCCCAACCAAAACTGCCTCCATATCCACCATTTGAAGCTTGCCAATCGCCTTGAGGATACCCGTAGCTCGTAGAAGGATAGTTGTTATTTCCGTAATAAGATGATGTTGAAGAGGGATAACCTGCCGTTGGAAATTGCACATCAGCAGCAGCCTGCGCCGGATAGTACCCCCCGGATTGTTGATTGCCATTCCACCCATATGACTGTATGGGTACGGAGTGTCCCAGACCATATCCATTTGATGCTGACCAGCCTCCCCAACCGTGATATTTTTTGGCAAGCAATGCAGCGCCTCCGGCAACTGCCCCTGCTCCAAGCACACCTACACCGATTAAAGCCTTCTTTGTCAAAATATGTTTCAAATCAACTCCTTTGTCCCACCCTCCAAGTTCTCCAAAGGGCTTATTTCCTCCAAAAATCCGACTTCCTGTTAATTAGTTAAAACAATTTTTAATGAAACACTGTCCAGGTATGACTTTACACATTTTTCTGTTTGACACAAGTAGGTATGCTCTTTACCTTTTCCAAAAATAGGACCAATTTGAATTTCTCCTTCTGGGATCACGCACAACGTTGACCCGAGAAGGGACACAAAAAAGAAAACAGTGTAAGTTTTTGCAGCCATCTTCCTACACACAACTTTTTTCAACAGTATGAATTAATACGAGCACAAGATTATTACTGCAAATTGTACGCGACAACTCTATTCGACGAATGATACCGGCAGAAAAGACGGGACTTTGTTTTTATAACCAAACTATTTCTTGCAACGCCAAGGGATGAGATTCATTGAACCCTTAACCATTAGGGACATCATGAAACGTCGAGGGATGACAATGTGTTAGTACTAACAATATTACAACTTTAACAATATCATAATTACTTGTATGTACACAACTTGTCTCATTCATCGTGATCATTTACCACGTTGTTTCAATGTATTTTACTGCACTGCGTCAGTACATGCACTTTTACTTTTGGAAAATCCTCTCAAGCCCAAAATTGCGTAAACTGGGCCAAAACGTACATAAAAGTGTGAGCAATTCTTCAAGCACGCAAGGTAATGTATGAGCATATATTGCAAAAAGAATACGTAACGTTTTTTTTTGCCAAGCAAATTTTTCTTCTTTATCATCATCAACACCATCTTCTAATTCGCTTCATTGCATTGGGCACTGCCAATGCAGGCTCCGCGTATCCTGCTTGACTGCTTGAATGGGAACATTGCATTGTCGCCGTTGTTTCATTGTTGATTTGATGATCACATGAATGAAACCAAACTGCATGTAGCAAAAGCAGCATCATCAACGATAATATTACCTACGCCACACAGCTAGTTGTGTGCGATATAGAGGTATGGTTTTTGTGAACCTCGAAGTCATAGTAAAATGCACGACATATTTCCCCCTCCTACTACCCCACTGGTGGTAGTTTGAGCATCTCTGCAGGTATAATGTTAACAAACTTTTCATTTTATAAGTATTTCTTTAATACAGTAAAGAGAATGAGTAGGAGTAGGCAGCGACAAGCCTTTTCAACCAAGCCTAATAGTTTTTGACTTGTACGTTCAAGTTCCGTTTCCGTAAGTTCACATCAGTAAAACAGTATGGCACATTATTGCTTTCGCATACCTGAAATCCCACGAACTCATTTTAGAAGCATCCTTGTTGGATTGCTAATATCTCACGAAATGACTCATCTTATCAAATTAAGGTAAGTACTTCGGAATATTCGTATAGGCAATTAAGGGTACGTAGTATCTCATATGGACAGGATATATGACAATGATATGATAGTAGTTGTGTAGTCTGTAATGCAAATCACTCATTCGTAATTAGATATAAGATGAGTTTCCCTTTAGGATTCAACTTGCTACAAGACAAGCTAATTTATTACTCTAACATGAAAAACGATTTTAACTATACATGCTCTAACACTTGTAATAAAATATTATGTGCCAATACCGTTTATTTTATTTTACCGTTAAGAAATCAGGATTCCCCCAAACTAGCCTAACCCACAATCCTGCAACTACTGCCAGTGCTGTAAAATGTTATTGCTCATAGATATTTAAAATAGGTAGGAAGTTGCACCATAGTTTGCGGGACTTTATTTTTTGACTTTTTTCAATTTGGATAACCTACTAAATTTTACGCAAGCGACATGTGTTATCGAGAATGCTTGGATGATGATGCTTTTACACCTTGTTATCTTTCTGTAATATGTAAAATATGGCAGGTGCATTTCAATATTTAACTAGACTACGTGCAGACTGAAAAGATTGTGTACGTACAATATCCAGTAACATCTTTCTTTAAAAAATCACGACGCTCATAAATGCGTAAAACCTTATGCTCACATTTCACAAGGCACATGAGTAAAAAAATCTTGGTCTGCCTAACTGTCTGTGTCAGGCATAATAGTGTTATTCGTGTAGACATTGTAAATAATATTGCAAATCTCAATTAAATTATGCATCAATCTTGTCTGATAAAGCATCAAATTTACCTCTCGTTTGCGGTCATGAATAATAGTTTCCCGCCATGCCACCTGGACTGAGGATAGGAACAGGACTATATGTAATAGTTTACTACCGGAAGATGCCCGGAACGACAAATGTTTGTATTGTAAAATATAAACCTGCTCAATAATAATGAATGCCTGACCTTCTTCCTGAACATCAAACGCAGGAGGAGGAAGGATGTTTGTAAGGACCTGTACATGTTAGTGCATTTTCAAAAACCTGCAACAGCTACGGCAAAATGAAAAAAGAAGAACCAAAAATGTTCGAAAACAAACCTAATACCCTATTAATTAACCCTAACCCCCGACCCGCTCAACCCATACTTTGCTTTGCTAAAAAGAGTTAAAAATGAAGGCGTTATGACGTTGTTTGCTTGTGAAATTATGCTTTGTTGCTCTACTAGATTCTAGTAACTAGAGAGTATCACTTCATTTCCATTTTGAGACGAGGCATCCAGGTCCATGTCTGTGAGTCTATGTTTGAATGAGTCTGATAATATATGCCTGTAATTAAGGTTACACTAGTTAGGCTAGTGGGGAAAGGGCCGTTCGCATAGAACAGAGGACCAATTTTCCACTGGCCAATTTACCCAGCGCAGCATCATCTGAAATCTCAGCTGTTATTTGGTTACGTTCAAGACACCCTCACCACACCACTGCACTCCACAGACTCCACACACTGCATTGTGCATTCATTTATCTACTATGTACCTTTGGAACTTTCTTTTCGTTTGAGAGCTTTACAGTGGTATGTAAAAATTGTTAAGTAATTAAAAATACGTTAGTTCAAAGTGGTTACAGTTTTGTTATTATTGCCTTTCGCGTTGTCATTGTCCCTATCTATAAAATAAACGTCGGACAGGTGACAGTTTTTGGTAGACGGATCGATCATTATTACTTACTCAGCTATTGTACATTTTCACAGAAACTTAGTAGTACCAAGTGGAAAGTTTGTAACACTTAATTGGATTTTATAACTCCAACCAACTGCATTTCTTGACAGTTTAAAAAGTAAGTAATCATTCTGTCATTTTTGTGCATCATGTCATTTGTTGTTTCTATATTTCTTGTTCTCAATACAGGACAGATGCTGGTTGATAGCGCTACTGCTGTTAAACTACTGCTGTTGGTGGCCGCTCTGGTTTGTGCTTAGACGCTTTGGTTAAAGTGATTTAAAATCAACTCGGGCAATCATGAATAATTTAGGTAGATCCATTGCCAGCTTGGGAAGACCAATCACTTGTGCCGGAACTTACAACGTCAAATCCGTGACTTCTTTCATCAGTGCTAGATGCCACAGCATAATCAGTCCTGCTGTAAGTTGACAGTTGACATACCAGTTAAAAAAATTACATCATAGTTGACCAAATGTCGAACGTTAGCAATTAAGAGGTATAAAAATCAAGATCGTCGTAGAGCATTAAAATTTAAAATCGTGCATCTTACAACCTAACAAAATGAAAAAGAAATGTACCCAGAATTCGAAAATGTTGCGGATTGCTCCCATGTTGCATAGGAAGAACAATGACGGAAAGTGTGTAACTTTCCTAACATGTAATAATAGTAAAATGTGCTTTTTATTCAGTGCTCCATTACTCATTCAAAAGTGGACAGGAACAAGGGTTTAATAAGAAACTACCAGACGATTCCTATGGTGGTCGAGCAAAGTGGACGAGGTGAAAGGGCTTATGATATATATTCGCGTTTATTGAAGGACCGTATAGTGTGCTTAATGGGACCTGTAAGTGCAACATTACCGAGTTTAATGTTTACTACTCCACTTTAACCTTTTTAAATATTGTAATTATGTTTGTTGAAGGGACGGTAAATATGTTATTTTCATGTTATTTTTGTAGAATTAGCAGTTTATGTTAAGTAATCAAATCACGAATTTGCAATTTCTTAAACTTAAAAAATAATATAATAGGCACACCAGGAATGAGGCATTCATTGCCCAATGCCCGAATAATGGTCCATCAGCCTAGTGGAGGTGCACAGGGACAAGCAACTGATATTCAAATTCAAGCAGAAGAAATTTTAAAACTGAAAAAGCAACTAAACGAAATATATGTAAAGCACACAGGTCAAGAATACGACCGCATTGGTAAGCCTCTTTTGTTGGAGTTGAACGGTAAATATTTTTGTTAAAATGTACTGGAGACTGGAAGTGTATCGGAATGTTTACTTTTCTTTGTAACAGAGGCAAGCATGGAGAGAGATAAGTTTATGAACCCTGTGGAAGCTAAAGCTTTTGGACTGATAGATACTGTTTTGGAACACCCTCCTAAGTACAACGAAGGCGGCGTCAATGACATTACGCCAGGTTCACCTGTGGCTACAACAAATCAGCAAAGGGTTATTTCCGTCTAGTTTTACTGTCGTAGCATATCGATTTTTTACCGAATGATATACTGTTATAGAACAAAGAATCGAAAATTGCTATTTCAAGATTGCGGGCGTAACAAATTAAACGTATAACGAACAAAGAAACCGTTATAAAAACTGATTGACCGAGCCAATGTTCTTCCATTCCATAGATACATACATTCACACACTTAAACTATATACATTTATACTTACTTTAATTCCGTGTGATAATAAAGTTATCACGACGTTCCATTCCATAGTACTTTGGAACGTCAGTGAATTATCATGCTGAATTAACTACTGTGATATCCTGTTGTAGGAGATCTAGATCCAGAACCTCATTGAGATAAAATCTGATTTATTGACAAGTTTTGTTGTACATATAGCGGAAATGGATAGTGATAGTAAGAAAAAAGTCAATAATATTATTCCTGAAATAGAAAATGAAAACTCTTGTACATTCGGATCCATACCAGTGGGCGTGTCAATAGAGGATCGTCAGGAACTCGTGTCATTAACTTCATCTAACCATGAAAGTAACAGTAACTTGGATGAAGGTTTTGATGACGAGATGGCTCTGTATGAAGAATATGGAGAAACTGGAAGTGAAAGCGACGATCAGGATTTCATAGAGGATTATGAAAATATATTTCCTTATTCATGTTCTAGCGAATCTTTTCCGAGAAAAGTTGTGTGGGATCATACATTAAAACATTCGTCTTTCTATGAGGACGCAAGGGGCAGAAGGCAGCAATATTTAGAAAACAGGTCCCGAGGGACTATACCAATCCTGCATTTTACAGGAACACGTAAAACACACTATTGGGGCCGTTATGGCGTTGAACCAAACAAAGTTTTACCGCCTGGTAGCATTCATGGAATCCAAAACATGTTTGCGGATGAAGAATTCCCGTATTTTGAATTCGATTGATTCATTGTAATATGTTACTGCAAACCAATTTTTTATTAATTAGCTAACATACAAGTATCTATACAGAAAGCTTGGTCCGACGGAGAGACGAATACATATAAACGGACAGAAATTTAAAATAGTCACCAATGAAGAAATTACGGACAGTTTGTACAGAGCAATCGCTCAAGCTTTGGATATGATAGAGGACGAGTATGAGCTCGTTCATGAAGCAATTCTTCATGAACTAACTAAGCAGTGGTCATTATTTTACGAGGATATTTGTACCTATTGTGGAAAGCATACCGCTAGTGCTACCGCTGATTTTTTGGATTCCGAAAAAATGATTACAAAATACCGAAATATCACATGCGGGAGCGGTACACCTCCTACATTTGAGTTGCTTGCAGCTGCCTTGCATTTTGGTTTTTCGTTTTCTGTTATGGAATTGACTAATTCTGAACAACCTGTATTGGTGAAAAATTGCAGTAATGATCGAGTTTTACTAAAGAGTACAGCCAAGTTCACGTTTTTGAAGACGGGAAAAAACTACCCCTATTATGAATTTCTCTTGCCCATAGGGTACGTTTACAATATATATGATCTTATCATGTTAGTGGCTATTTACATAGGTATACAATCGTTTTGTTTGAAATTGAATTTGTTACATTGCACATATATTTTGTAACAGACCGCTAAAGAAAATTCCGAATGGAATGTATCCGGTTGTTCTCACTGACGTCATTTTGGTAGAAAAGTGCCGACCAGGGCAGACTGTTAGTGGATCCGGGTATCTACTTAATGTGTCGTAGAATGGCATTTCTCTTTGTAGTAATGATTTTGAGTTCATTAGGTTTTAGTTATACTAATTTTTTATCGAAAAGCAGAAGCTCTAAAAATCATCCATATGTTGGTTCAGTCCCGTTTGGATTTGCGCTAGACCATCGGATATTTTTTCACCGCTCCACCGTTAGCCACGATCTGTGGTCCCTTTTAGCCGAACTGATATTTGGAAAGCTTATCCATGCTCCACAGATAAAAAGCAAGATAATTGACAATAAACACGATTTTGCCTTGTATTACTTAGCTTGCAAAGCCAAGAAGCGCTACCAGGTGAGTGGAAATGCTTCCATTGAAAAACTAGCAGCAGATTTTAGCAAACGCTTCTCAATCGAGAATCCACGGGGCGACCTTGAAGATTTAGCACAGGCAGCTCTCTACTTTGACTTTTCCTATACCGTCATTGGATTCGATGCACGCGGAAATTTTTTCTGGAGGGATTACGTCTCCCAGCACGAAGTTAACAATAGTAACGGACTATATTTGGCATTTTTTGTTAAAACAAAGTCAAACAGAGATGCCTTTTGGTATGCATTGGAAGACATAGGAAGATCGTGCCCGAAAGAAAGAAGGTTGTACCATGACGTACAATTGGGTGACTTGCGAAAATGGGGAGGACGTTTTTACTTTCACAATACCCCAACAAAAATCTCCTCATTTGTCAATAAACGGACTTATTCGTCCTCGAGATATTTGTGTACGTACGTCGCTTGTATGCATACAAAAGCCGTTTCTTGAATATAAATAACCGTTAACCGCCCAGTGGCTTGACAGGCAGGGGTGACATTGCCGTAATTACCTGAAAAAGAAAAACAGCAATGTACAGCTTAATTATTGTGTACGTAAAATGTACAACTGGATTTTTATTGCAGTAAAAGCTCCTGCTGTAATGCTCTCTCATGCGACAAAGTGGGCCACGAGTAATTTTGGAAGATTGCGCTCTACCTTGATTGCTAGTACTGCTACAAAAAGTGCTACGACTTTTAGAGCTACAAGAAACATTTTTCAAAGGTAGAATCGACTTTACTAGAAATTTATACATGCTTAACCTTTACCTCGTCTAGTCTACTGACCTAACCCTTCTTTCTTTTTAAGTGTTTTGGAATTTTTCAGAGGAATTCACAAAAGCTCAAAGAAAATACACCCCGACGACAAAAAAGTTGAAGCGTTGTATGTTCGAGAGGAACCATAATCTGTTTTAATTCCTTCGGGTCATGTCAACTTGCGGGCTGCATTTAAAAGTGTCTGTTATGTTATGTATAACAGCAAAGAAAATCGACGTTGTTTTTCTTTGCGTGCATGCCATTGATCTTTAGAATTTTAGTAATTTTATACACGAACATGTTTTTCAGTTTTTATTGCAAAATAACAAGTTTATGATTTCGGTTCTTGTACAACACACCGCGACTTAACATTTTATGGTAAAAATGTGAATTTTTTAGTTTTATTATTTGTTCTTACAGCATCTTTTTGACTGGTGGTATTGGTTTTAAATTTTAAAACGATGCGAGAGATGCAATTTTTTCTGATTTTATTCACAACATACCCGAATGCATAGAGGGATTTTGGCTTTCCTTCGTTTTATTATTCATTTTATATACCTATATGTGCAAGTACATGTATATATAGGTAGCGTAATTGTTTAAATAAAAAGTAACAGCAGGCAGGTATGCTGTATACACATGCACGTAATTTTGGCTAAAATGGTAATGCCTATTTTTGCAAACTTCTGTTCCCATTGATCGGCCAAGTACCTATTTAATTTCTGCATGAAATGAAAAGTCGACGTACCTATTCATTATTACGATTACCATAATACCATATTCCCGTCATTGCATAAAATGTTTTGCAAGGTGCAGACATCCGGCCGGTGTTTTCTGCTTTCTGTGGATCAATGATGATTCATTATTATTATTATAAAGAAAAGAGAACCAGTTTGACGTTGTTCTTCTTGGGAATGGTATACTAATTGGTAGAACTACAGTTTTTTATGCTTTCTCAAAAGCAGTAATACAAGTAGTTCAACTTCTAGTAGTTTAAGAAGGTCGATATATCCATAATATATTACTGTTGATTGTGTTAAAATAATAAAGCAGTCTAGTTTCACACTTAAACAGTGGCTTTTGACTGGTATGGAAAAGCTTTTTGTTCAGTCCGGTGTTACGCCTCTCCACGGTCCGAAAACAAGAACACCCTCTTTTCTTCTCATATTACTTTTTGTATACGTTTCACTTTACATTCGCCTAACCATCAGCAACGAGAAACCAAGTATTCTGACTTTCAGAGAAATGTTAGTAAAAGACCACGAGAGTAAAAGAGAGAGAAATGTAATGGAGATTTGAGGGGGAGCATTTTGCTAGTTGTTTTTCAGAAAATATCATTGTAAATGCAAACAGGTAACGCTCCATGGTGGCAGAGCAATGCAATGGAGAGCTATCTATGTGTATTTACCAAGAACGGATTTGACTCCTGCTATTGAATAATTCAATTTGAATTATTAAATATCTGAAGCAAGTATCGATTTTTTATGTCATGTACATTACATAGAGTCACGATCGTATTAGTTAATTTGCTGAACACTATACTTGTCGAACACAAATTACAGAATTTTAATATGACTTTATATGCTTATTATTGAAGTAATTTGTTTTCTCTCATTCCCGTGGAGTCCCGGGAACATCTCATCAATAAATCCAAGTCAACTCAGCACCAGTATACTTACGTATCTTTCGGTCTTGAACGTAAAACGTATAATATATATATGCCATCATGTGTTTTATGAGAACATATTTCAGGACTCAGTTTTTAAACATCTTTTGATTAGAAAGCGCGGCCGGTCGAGAACAAACAGACAACATCGATCTTAATAGTTACCATGCAAGGCACCACTTCTTTTATATTAAAGCTCTGTGGTAATAAAAACGGATCTTAGTTTGGCTTATTCACATTCTTTGGCAGTTTCTCCAGTTTAATACACTGGAGGGTATGCAGTGTGTAATTTGCTGGAGAATAAGACAGACTTGCCGTTTCGCTTGGAGATATGCAGACATTTGAATGCCTGTCGGAAAGAACATTTGATACAAAAATGCGGTCTGCTTTGTTCAGTGTCTCACGCTGGCAAATTAAATAGCTATAAAAGGCTTCATAAATTGCATACTTGAACTGATGGAATTGTTTGGATTCATGTGCAAAAAACTACTTATCGGTTAATATTTCTTCAGGCGACAGTTTTATTTACAACATAACAGCTACGTAACAGAGCGTTTTTTCTACTGATGTCAATGCTGATCTAGTCAGAGCCTGATTGGAATGTATGGAACACAGAACGAATCGTCTGCGGAATCTTTTTTACAGAGCATTATTACAAACGCGAACATTATTGGTTTTTTCGCTTATTGTTTCCCCCTTTTCTGCCTTGAATGAGAATGCGCTATATAAAAACATACAAATATACCAAATATTATGATGATATAAATGAAATTTTTTTTTTTGTGTTTCTCGTATTCTGTACGTTTCAACACACCAATGTACTGCCCAATAATGTAATATAGCTAAGCTAGCAAGTTAATAATCGTGTAGTATTGAACACCTGCTAGGAGGCATTATATTTAACAAAGTGGGGGAGTTTTTTATGTGGGCTTTGTGTTGCTTATTATTGTCATGCTACTTTTGTGCATACACATTCTAGTATTCATGCAACCTTTACAGACGGTGTACGTTTTTTTACAAGATTCAATCTATAGTAATACCTGAGCTCGTCTTCTTTCCATTCGTTGTGCTTTAAAACATTTTTTACTTATAATAATACTTACTGGTTCTGACTTACTTACATTTTTACTATTACATACAACGCCGTCTGAATCCACTCCTACAACTAAAGCTTCGAAAAAAGGTCCCTTGCTACTGCTGTTTGCTGCTAGGCAGGTGAAGTAACAACAAAGCAACAAAGTAAGTATATATCTATCAACTTTGGTTAGTTTTATTGCGCCCATCGTATTGTTTCAATGTTTTCACAGTAACGAAGGAAGATGAAGAAACATGATGGCAATAGCCAAGCACAAGCAATTTCATCGTGCTAAAAGTCACTGAAATACGCTCGCTGTTGCTGCTAGAATGTCCACCATATCACCAACAATACTTTACCTCATATATCATACAGGAGAAGGTTATATCAGTTGTTGTACGTGGCTGTTTTAGGCTCGACTAGTCGCCGTTGCCACAAACAAACGGCCTAAACTTTACATTGATTTACCTGCTTGATTTTTTTTCAACATGCATATTATTTTAGAAGGCAAGTGCAGCCGCTGCGTTATCATCACGTTTCTAAATAAAAGCTAGGTAAGGCGTTGATGGTGTTGGTGCTGCTGGGGCAGTAAGCGAGCTGCACTAAAGGAGTTACCATAAGGCGTATTATGATGTTGATAATAATGATACAATATATACCTATCCGTGCAATATATTACCAGATACATTTTTTGGTTTGTCATTGGACTTGCACTCCCATGAGATCCATGTTTACAAATTAAATGTTTGTGGATTGATATCATTTTATAACGTACATCCGTATACATGTTGATGGTAACGCCAATAACGCCATATCACGTTTTCATAGTCACATAGTCAGCAAATAGCGGACCCACGTATATCAAACTTTGGCAAAAAAATTTACTGTGCTGCTGCATGTCTGCCTGTGTAAAATTACGGTATATAGGTGAATAAGCAGTGAAATATGCAAAGTAGTAGCCGTGCAAAAGAATGAATCGTTTACGTTAGTTGGTTTGGCTCAGTTTTCGTCAACAATCCTCATATTCCTTATACCACCACAAAAATGAGCTCAACGAAGCTTGGCTCACGTATGCAGCAAGCCTGTCGTGCTCATGGTATTATCATCGTCTGTAATAACGTTGCAAGTTTTGCTCACATTTTGCCATTGCATATAATATATCATTACGTTGCCCCGAAGGAGTTAGGTTTTCATTGTAAATTCAAAGGTTATACGCTAGATATAGCGATGATGATAATAGTAGTGAGCAAGTGGGATATTACATTACTCACATTGTACATTGATGGTCTCCGATCTTGTTCAAATACATGTGAGTTTTAGCTAACTGATAAAATCCTTACGTTTTTTTGCCTATATGTGATATAAATGGCTTTATTATTCCATACGCATCGGGGACCTGCAGGGACAACCGCACGATGATGTAGTCGATTTTGGTGATGCTGAGCTGCAGCTATATTGACGATGATGATGAAAGATTAGGTTAATGACGAAGCAAAGTGGTTTTTATACTGAACTCGTTATAACCTACCCACAGTAAGGCAAACAGTAACAACTCCTACATTACAGTAAAAAAAAGACCTCATCGTCATTCAACGACTTGAATCCGCATCTTGGAGTAAAATCTGAATCTGCATAATACGCCTCTTTGCTTGTATCTCGGTTTAGTGGCGATATAGAGGATAGAGCATCCCCCTATCCTCTTCCGATCTTCCTACCTTTTTGACTCTAAACGAACGGTCTTGATCAGCTTGCAAGAAACTGTTCAACACATACACTGACAAAGCTTTAGGCTTTCTTCTCCTTCACACGCACCAGCAGCATCAAAATAGAAGGGACCTTTGGAGAGAAAGAAACAGTTTGAAAAAGAGCAGCCAGGCAAGGGAAAGAAAACGAAGGGGAACATTTACCTGAACGCATAACTATATAATTACCAGGATCAGAGCTTACTGTTTCGTTCTGGTACCTGAACTTGAAAAAAAAATCCAAAGGAAATCTCGTCCTGCGCGTATACATATGGACCATGCAATGCAGGTGAGCCAAGTACACAGTACCTATACCGTGGTCGGTGTGAATGCTAGATGAGGTTGCTCATGTGGAAGATATGCAAGCATTTATTTCAACATCTTGCATTGTTACCTGTTGTTGTTAAAAGTGTTGTTGTTGGACCTCTCATCTTCGTGTTCGTGAGAAAAAAAAATACCTCAACGACTTGTTCATCCGTCCATCCGTCCATGAGCTTAACCCAAACAAAAAAATGTACAGAAACTTTACACTATACCAAACCAGCAACAGCTTCTCTCCTTCTACAACATAGAAAATATGCTCACTGTTTGTCGTGGTTGGGGTTTCTAAGACCTTCTTCTTACCTGAGTAGTGGTGGTAGTGGTAAATCTTCTTACAGGCAATGATGTTAAATTCTTCCAAGACGGCATTATTACCTTTTATTGTTGAACGTGGAGTGCTGATGATGATGATGGCGATGGTGGCGTGTTTTGTTGTGTTGATGAAGCTCTAGTACTGCGGCAAGCAAAGATGGTCAGGTTGTTTGCCAGGTGAAGCAAGGATAAGAATATCATTATTCACAACGCAATCCCTTCCATGTATGTATGTACAAAAAGTCTCTCTCTCTCTCTCGTGGTGGTACTATTGTAACTTATAATAGCCAAACTTACCTGGTAAAAGGGAGATGCAAGGCTTTTATTACCTGGTAAGAACATTTTTATTTACTAAAGACTAGCTAGTAGTAAGTAACAAACTCATTGAAAAGTAACTAGAACCAGAGACAAGTCTGCTTGTTCTGCTGCTGCCACTGTGATGTGTGATGATGACCAACGCAGCAAATATTTTTATTTCTCCTCAACTGCCACAGACCTGAGAGAGAGAGATCCTTCTACAACAACTATCTATCAGGCAGTAATAACAGGAGAGAAGCAAAAGTTATCAAAAGACAAGAGCGATCAGTACGCAACGACGAGCAGAGCATACAACACACACGGAGAGGGTACTGCTACGTACCAAAAACCGTCAATTAAAAGTATATTAGAAGCAAACGAGACAAAATATAAAATACATTTCTACTACTGTTAGAATTTTGTGCGTTACGTGTCTTTTATTACCTTGTGTGATTACATTTTTTGGAATGTGCATATTACCACATTCACGACCACCGCTGCTACCTTCGTTCAACAACAACAATCTCATCAACACCAAATTCGTTGCAGTTGTTTAAAAAAAAGAACATTAGACTTGCTGCCAGCAGCGATACATAGTGAGTCGTATCAGTTACTCTCTTCTTTAGCAACGAATTGGATCTCCATTCTAAAAAAAATACAGAGATTCGTCGTCGACACACACCTTTCGCAGAATGCATCAAATCTATTTATAATGTCTCATTGAGAGAGACTGGGTCTCCTATAGTTGTCAGCTCCTGTCATAAAAAATGTGATGATGAAATATAGTTTGTGTTTTTTTTTCTTTACGCAAGTTAAATGAACGTAAATGAGGAGCAGTAGAACAGCCTTTTACTGCGCGAGTAACTACTTTGGTCACAGGGATAAAAAGGGACGGTGGCAAGCGTCTTTACTACACGGGTTACTTGTCTACGAGAGAAACTGTTTTATGGTGCATTAGTGTTGTGGAATGCCAACAAAAGGCATGTTTCTTTGATTGTCTGATGACTTCCCAAAGTGAAAAAGGGTCGACCGGGACAAAAGTACAGATGCATAACATTATATGGGGTACATGTATAAACTCTCAGCTCACCTTGTGTCCTGTTGTGTAAAATGTGCCTTGTGACATGTGAAAGCTTATAAAATTCCGAGAAGGTCGGTGTCCCTGCAAAAATCTTTTCTACCAGCCCTCGTTCACTCAAAGGAAACATTCCTAATCTGAGAAACATTCTAGCGGTAATTCATTTCTCGCCGTGAACAGTCAAATAGCTTCTCTTTACTTTGACCAGACATATGGAACTCATGAAAGGTACGTTAGATAAACGTGAATTTCAGCTCATGGATAATGCCTTCTA
>JAHZNB010002777.1:0-11385 GCA_027744295.1 Callyntrura guangdongensis | reverse complement strand
CTCTTGGGAATCTTCTTACAAAGATTTGATCACATTGGAGAATTGAAGGAAAGTATAGAAGATTGTCCATTGTTTTTGTGTATCTTCGAATGAAATCTAGGCTAGCAGCTGGTTTAAGCAGGGGAAAAGAAGATTTTTTTATTTGGCTGTCATTTGTTCATACCACTACCGGTGATGGTATACCTATAAATAAGGTAAGTAGAAAAAAGACGAAGAATAATAATATGGAGGGTTCTCTAGAAGACAGTAAACTTTGGAGAGTATATTTTATGCCGTTGCTATTTTCCCTCAAAACCAATACATGGTGAATAGTCAAACAGAATCGAATACACAGACTACAGTACCCACATATATACACACACTTTCTCTTCAATCTGCGTGCTGTATAGTCTGCCTGGTAAGTTTACCCTACTATTATTCGATTCCACCGACCCAATTTCCGATTCGCATTTTGCAATAGGATTGCAGATTCACCGGGGAAATCGACTGGTTTCATCATCATCGTCGTATCNGAAATCGACTGGTTTCATCATCATCGTCGTATCGTCTATCTAGTCATTGTCATTTGATTGAGTGTATGAAAAATGCAAGGGTGTGTATTTTCCCTGCATGGGTTCCTCATCTTCTCTCTCCTGTAATATTTATTAATGGGTTTTTATTACAAATGAAATGATGATGAAATGATTTGTGGTCTTCCGGGCCATACCAGTCAGCCGGGGGCACATTTTGTCTGTGTGTTTTATCTACTACCTCAACCTATTTTCGAGCAACCTGCTCATATCTTTTACTTGATCATTAATCCTCTCTATATGGCATGATCCCTGATCTGGTGATTCTCAAAGAAAGCTGAGACCAACAGCCAGGAACTTGAGAAAATTGGTTAGTGGCTGCGCGCTCCTTGGTTGCCAGAGTGTGTACGGTTTACTTATTTCTCAATTCACTCATTTAAGCTCTAGGAGAATTTAAGCTGCTCCCGCTGCTGATTGACTAGCCGAGTGGAATCAAAAAGAAAATACGGTGAGAGCACAAGTACCTCTTTAGTCAAACAATATACCTGCCTATGAACTACAGAGCATACCAAGTGTTACGTCAGGATCAAAGGTAGACAGATAGACAGGAGGAAGGGACGTCCGGAAGAGGTACATAGTTGAACGGAAATCTATACATGAGTAGCAGCATAAAGTAGACGGAAAACCGTTATTATCGTTCTGTACCACCGTCATCACCATTAAATTCATTTCTTTGCAATCTAAGTAGGGACAATGTATGTCACAAGTGGATATCTCCCTGAAGATGAGATAGAGGTCGATCGATTACGCTATAACGAAAGAACGAGTAGCATTTTCCTGTTGTTATGCCACAATGTATACTCGAAAGATTGATGTGGGTTTCATATATAAAGGCTGAGAGATATGAAATATTACGTTTGTGCTATAAGCTATTTTTCTATGTCCTCCTGCCAGGTTTTCAAGCATTTAGCTCTGGGGAGAAAGGCAATAGAGGGATTCAATGACATTTTATTTGCTCCGTTGTGTAGAATAGAAATTGTGACTTTGTCTACTAGAAGCACTGTTTTCTTTAAAAGTGTAATACATGTGTATTTCGTAGATAGATTCAAGACTTGCTACAATTGCCAGCATTTTGCCAGTAGAAAAATAGAACGTGTCACTTTGACTTGATAGGAGGCAGATGTATCATTGGAGGTGGGTGGGAGGGTGGAAGAGGGGAGACCATTAGAATGGAAAATAGCTTTGCCACTGCTGCTGTCATAAAAGCTACTCCATCAAACAAGTAATATAATACCTACCGGAACAGAAAAGTGTAGAAAAATAAAAGAAGATGAAACAAACGGCAGCAACAGTGTTTTGTCTCTGTTCCCTACCACATTTACAACAACTGACGGTGGCGGCTGCTATCTTCATAATATTTTAATTTCAAAGTATGTACATATATACCAAGTCTGACAACGGGATAATTATGTCTGTTGAAATGACTTTTGCAGCTGCAGCTGCAAACTGCCACAGACGCTGCAACTAAAACAACTGATGTTCAAAACGGTAAGAGAAAGGGGGAGGGGTAGAGGGAAACAATGTAATAATAACAGGCTTCAACTTGGATATCTACATATAATAGTAATAACAATAATTGTAGTAATAGACGTAATAAATGTGAAAGCTTAAAGCGGTAGCAAGAAGAAAGAGAAAAATTCCAGTGACTTTGTTGTTGTGATCATTCCTGTGTATGCACTACATCAACTACTGGGAAAGTTAGTCACATGTGACGACCGTGTAGAAACGACAGAGATGCGCAGCAAAGCTGTGTTGGGTTTCGAATTTTTGGCGTGAGTGAATTTTCACGACCCGGACTATTTCAATTTATATAAGATGAACGGTGGAATTCATGATGAAATACTAACAAGAGAGGACGAGAGAATGAGTAGATTGTACAACTTTCTGTGACAAGTGACATTACCCGAAAGACTAAAAACTAAGGGCAGCATTATATCTACCGTGAGAAAATGTCCTTCACTTTTAGGAACAAAGTACGTTATGAATATTTGAGTTATAACGTTTTCTCCTCCATGTCGTGGTGGGTGTAAAGGACATTTTCTCGTTCTGTCTCTCTCTCTCCACGTCTCTGTGTGTGAGAGCGAGGAATGTGTTCTGTGTGTATGTAAGAACACAAGAGCACACGCTTCAGGGAAATTTGTAGTAAATTCACCGTTGTGCTGGTTTTGAGGTTGCGGTTAACGGAATTAAGCGGAAGAGGATGGCTGCATGCACGCAACATTACGCCTGCATATCCTTCGGGTATCCATCTGCCTGTATGCTTTTCTGCGTTACTAAAAATATAGTAAATGCCCGTGTCTTGTGTTTTCCTTCGTGTGTAGTAGTGACGGTAGTCGCTCAAAGTAAGTTGAATTGAGACAAATAAGGAGCAAGCGAGAAAGAGACAGGGGACGACGATGAGAGCAAAAGGAAACTTTTCCATTTCTTTCATAAACGTGGCAGCTCTTCATATCTGTGTTTGTTGTTCGTAGCCCTCCTTACTTTGTATTTTACGTAGACTCAAATACTCACTAACTAGATGTATTTTTATGATGTATATCATGTAGTCTGTTTGGAGATGATGCACTGCAACAAAACAGAAAAACAAACAATCGTGCATCACATCTTCATACCACTCAAAGGTAAACAAAGAGAGAAAGAGAGAATCATGGTATCACAACAACTGGAAAATTCGATGAAATATGCATGTACATCCTGCAATATAGCATACCTTGGGTACATGCTTGCATGAATTATATTTTGTTGTGTATACACATATACCTATTTACTTTATGTTTATTATGTGCACAACTAGTAGAAAATAGACATGGAACAAGATCTGTTCCAGTTTTTTTAGTTTGAGGTTACGAACTAAAACAGTCAACCATAAGTTCTACCACTACCACCAGGGTTACTGATATTGCTACTTCAAAAAAACGTCTTTTGAAACGCGGAGAAAATTGCGTTGTGTACTTGAACAAACTTTTATCCTGGTGGCGGTACGAACAGAGTATCATGATAAGTGTAGAATCCCTGTCTTCCCAAACAAACGTGCTTTGCAATTCATCTCTCAGTTTCTACTTTATTAGGAGAAAAATACGCCAAAGCTCTGGGAAGACCAGTGGCAGTGGTGGTGTGTAATGTGTTGGTGGGAACTGGGTACATAAGAAGCTTTATAATCAGACGTGGGGTAAAACCGTAAGACCTGGTGTTGTAAGACAATGTGCCTATCAACAAGGAAAAGGTCGACCCGTATACAGAAAAAAGAAACTGGAGAGTAGTAGTAATAGCAGCAAGTTCATGAAGCATAAAAGAGGCATCCAATTTTCAAAAGTAGTCTCGTCAAGAGTCATCCGTACCTACTAAACTTTCCATCTGCATCAATGCATACGTCTTTATCCGAGCTATTTTCTGAAAATAAGACTGCCGAAAGTCTTATTAAGCGTTGACGAGAAGGAATGGAGCAACATATTAATTCTGCATGGTTTGTTTGTATGTCCATCCGTCTGGGAAAGCCGGATAAAATCAAATTTCATCTAATACATACATGTAAAAATTAAAATGCATTTATTTCTTTTCTATAAGTCTACTGACCGTTTTAAGGCAACTGATATCTTATTGTCGGAAAAATAATCAACGTCAATACCAAGGACCTAGAATAACTTTCGCTACTTTTCTAAATTTAGATTTTGTTATTTTTTACCTCTCGTTAACTATACAGAAGTTCAAAACAAGCTGGACAAGAAAGTATATGGGAACACCATATCACTGTTTGTTTTGTAGTTGTTTTCGCCTTTCGCCAATTTTGATAATGCATTTACAGACAGAAAGCTTCAACAGGAAATGGTTATCCAGAGAAATGATTATCAGATGCTTGGTGACTATACATACGTACTACGTATTTCGATAACTTTGAAGCTAAGTGGATAAAAAAAGAAGTTGAGCAGATTATTACAGTGGGAAAGAAATAAAGGAAAAACAAATGTTCCAACAAGAAGTCAAAGTTGAGCAGTCATGTCAGAAGAAAAGAGAAAATGGAAATGAGGAAATTGTAAAAATAAAATAATCATATTCTGCCTCTTCTCCCTTCCTCACTGCGCTACTTTGTAGCACTGTCATTTTCTGTCTGCCGTGTAGAACGTCTGCTTATCCCATGCAGTTTGTGTGTATACACATGCACGCGATAATGTTAGAGAAGCTCTGCTGCAATTGCATTATTTTCATTAATGAACCTCAACCCAACTTGAACGAGACACAGCGAGTGTGCGAGAGAGAGAAAGACACACATTTTCTTCCACTAGCTATAATAAAAAATGTGCAATCAAATTTCTCGTCTCATTTCACCAAACACCACCATCATCACCACTGGGGTCACACCATAATTGAAGAAACATATTTACGTAGTCAAACTCAAACTCGCTTCTACTCCACAAAGAAGAAAACATTCAAGACATCTAAAGGAACTCAAAGTAGTACACACACGCTATGCGTCGTCCTCATCATCATCATGCAGGGGAAAAAACATTTTGCTAGAGTATCACCCTTTAAGACTGTATAGTAAACCAAATTAGCTCACATGCAGTAAAAGAGCCCAAAGTTCCTTTTTTGTGTCATTATTTGTTGTTGGCAGTTGGCACAAGCCGAGAGAGGGAAAGAGCGTAAAAGAAAAAGAAGCAGCCAGCGTGTGATGAAAACGATAACCATGTGCTTTAAGATGCATTAAGTTGGGCTTGAGCCTACAACTTGCCTACAAAACAAACGTAAATGCTGACTGACTTACACAAGTAATACATAGTCTGTGTATATTTCCAGGCTGTGAATGTAAGTTTATGAAAGTTTACGTATGAGTCTGTACTAGTTTTGAACTGACGCTAATAATAATACTTGAATATCATCATGGCAGCTTGTTTCTTGCGAACATTTACGACAAACATGTATATATGATTGTGCATCCTGGCAAAAGAGACTGCCAGTTACTTATATTGTGATACGGAAAATGATATTACCATTTTTTACTATTTTCTTTCACAGCAGCAGCAATAGCAATATCATCATCGGAGCCTTCATCTTGGAGGAAGGAGAGAGTTTTTCGTTGTAAGTGCTTTGCTGTTTCTCGTTTTTTTTATAAAACAAGCTGTAATAACGGTTATGTTTTTGCATGTACGTGTCTAAAATGGAAAGGGAAAATAACATGGGACTTTATCACTATTGTCGTAATCGTCATCGCTGTTGTCGACTTTAGAAATGCTTATGTTATGTATATACACAATGCAACTGTTCCCTCGTTATTTTTCTTTACGTTGTCTCAGTGTGTCTGTCTCTGTAAAATTGTATGTCATCTTTTAAAGGACCTCGCTGATGACACTTCATCCCTGTCTCATATAAATTTAATGAAGTGGCAATGTGGTGCATTTACTTTGATTCATGGGTTCGTCGTAATAATAATGAGGGTGTTTTGTATACGAAAAGAAAACGGAAGAAATACATAAATGTGTCATTTGTCGTATACATTTTATGTAATAATGAGTAATAGTTTGAAGCATTTTTTAAAATGTATGTTTACTTTCTGTGGAGGGTAGCTAATACACAACAACTCGTAGGGCGTGTGTGCGTTCCCTCCCAAATCAAAGAATATTTATGGGAAGAAGATACAAACTTGAATCTTATTGTGGGTGGCAAACAACTTGACTAATACTTTTTCTTCGTTTCGTCGTTGTTATTTTGATGGTTTCCGGAAGTGTTGGCACTGGTGAAAACATTTGTCGTGTGTTTAAAATACTGTTTATCATTGTCGATTTTTTTGTTTGCGTTTACACACAAACCAAACAAAAATAAACTTTGTAATGGGCCATAATTAAAGGCAAAACATAAACATGCTACAAACTGATATCGTTGCTATTTGCTATACATACTGAGCTCTCCACCTCTTTCGTAGAATAATAGAATAATATTATACTATCATATCAAAGAGAAAGATAGCTTATTATTAGCTCAATTTAGCTGTTTCTCCACAAAAATTTATTCATGGCTAACAAAGATATGCCAGTAGAGATGTTTACAAATGACAGGAAGTTTACATGTCTGCTTTGTGATTTTGCTGGGAAACGTATAAATTAAAATAATAATAGTATAGACAACATAGGTAGTCCAACCCTGACAAGTACACAGACTGAGAAGTTTCCAGTGTGGGCTGGTTTGTTGTTTTACACAAGAAACTCAAAGATAAACAGGTAGTGTAGCAGTTATTAAGCAATTAGAGTTGACTATAGTGGGTATTTATACAAGCGCAAAATATACATACGTCATCGGTGTAATATCATGTTTTCATGAGATACATGCACACTAAAATTTGCTAAGCTGTCCATACGGGTTAGGGGAAAAACGGTTATAATATATCTTACGTTTTTCCATACAGTCACACAAAGCAATTATACATTGGGAACCTGTTTTGGCTACTTTTATTTATGATTTACTTATTGATAGACTTGTAGACCGAAAATGACTTGTTGTTGTTGTTCCATTAACCATGTTCCTTTTCAATCGCGTTGTTTTGCAATACCAGTTTTTTTTAACAAAAAAGCAGACGTTCATTAGTAGGTACCATAAAGTCAGATTATTCCAGCTTATCACATTCCGAATCTGTGAAATATTTATTTTTTCTGGTATATGAAATGGAAANTTCATTAGTAGGTACCATAAAGTCAGATTATTCCAGCTTATCACATTCCGAATCTGTGAAATATTTATTTTTTCTGGTCTATGAAATGGAAATGCGCTGAATAACGAAAACTCGGCACAAGGAACAGGGGCGATATAATGCAAAAAAATGTGGGATTAGCATACAAGTTTTCGTATAGAGTCTAGACACATATTTATGTACTTCGCACCAAAAGCATTGTTAGGAGCATATATGCAGATTTTTACAGAGTAGGATCACTGCAACGTAAACAACACAACACATAATTTGTGAAAGCTTAGCCGGTGTAAATGGAGTGGTATAGTAGCAGCGCTTTTGTATCCATTCATACATATACCTGCTCTCATTTCTTTTGTGAAGCCCATATCTCGAAAATTTGGAGAAGTGGAAAAAAGAATAAGAGGATTTGTAGATGCAATTATTTTTCCGGATATTTACAACTGACGCTACCTTTTGTAGATCCTCTACTCACCGTCTAGTGGACTTAACAAAATGTTATCTGGAACAAAATGTAGTAAAGAAAAGTTAAACGAAGGGGAAATTTTTTATGCTTTATTCGTGTATTTTTAATACTCTTCATACTCCACAAAAACAACACTTAACTATCAACTTTAGCATTAGTAGTTGCCGCTTTATTTACCAGTTGCTGGTACAAACATTGCTTTTGTGAAGGTACATCTACAAAAACAAACTGCGAAAAGTATGCGGCGTTCGAGGAGATTTCTCATTCTTTTTCTATAAAAAAGGCTACTACTGTTTCGTTTACCACTACCACCAGAGCTTTATTTTCTTTCGTTACATTTGTGCTTGTTACTGTTACTACAACGGAATTTGAAAATCCAATTTAATCCGCGCCCGTATAGTCGTCCCCGTCGTCGTTGTCGTATATTGCCTGGTGGTGGTGGTGGTGTGCTTTCTTTTCTTAAACCATAATATTCCATCTTCTCCACTTTTTTCTACCTACTTTATTCTGGCTTGATTCCTTTCATTTCAAATAATAGTCATTTTTCCAGTTTCTCCCACTTTTCTCCTTTCTCTTCCAAGCAGTTTTCGCAATTTCTTTGAGAAATCCATCCATTCACATCATCCACGCCCACCGCCACCATCAACATCACAATAAAAATCTCTTTTCTTGTACCTTACTATGGATAATGCAGCAGTAGAGGTGTGATTTCTTAGTGGTAACATGGCATTTTTGCACATACCTACATATATCTGGAAAAAGTGGTACATGGTTCTTTTTTTATTCCTACAAGCTAGGCTCATCCTTTTCACTTTTTCACACTTCCTTTTTTACACAATACCAATTTTACAAAGGATTACTCCATATACATCCTTCTGTAACACAAAAACATTCACCTAGAAGGACGAAAATGACGTCTCTCTAGAGCAAAGAGGAAAAAGAACATTCTTTTAATAAGTCTGGTTATAAGTGATGTAATGTAACAAGTCGCATCAGATTTTGTTGAAACCACGTTAAATGTCGAAAATGTGTACAATAGCGGTTTTCTGACTCTTTACGTATCTCACCTATCCGTATTACATTTTTGAGCAAGCTCACTTGAAAACTATTTTCTCGTTTTTTATATCAAAACCATTGTTAGATGATGGCACATTTTCCGCTAATAAAAGACCTGTAAAGTATATAACTATATACTTTACTATATACCAATCTATCTATAAAATGGGAAGCTTTCCATTTTGTTCCAATTTTTGTTTAACTGAAGACATGCCGATTTTATTTACTTTGACTTCCTTGTCTGCAAGGACTGGTCTTTTTTGTTGCCGTATGGGTTTTTGTCACAAAAACTGAAATAGATTCGCCAGTTTGTGGTAAACCAAATACAACGTATGTAATTCTCGCTTGCACGAAAAACTCCGGAAATGAAGCAAAAAGCCGTGTTGTTATGGCTGCTATTGTGAAGGACGTTATACAAAAGGATAACCTAAATTCCGTGTAAACCAAAAAGATATTATCAACAGATAATAATTTTCACCTTCCAGCAGATTTCTCCTCTTTCAACAATATCTCGTATTTACAGAGCCAAATAATGAATATAATAATATGACGACTACAAAGGTGCACGACATCACAAAATTTTTAGATGTATGTAGCACCAGCACTACCAGTAAGAAAAGGCATCGGTGCGTTTTTCCTCTCCTGTTACAATACTTACTTTTCTGTCAGAAATGGTAACAGTAGAGCCAGCAATTTCTGCTGGAGTTGCAAACAACAATAGTTTTCATCTTGACAACGGTACCATACGACATACACGTGCCATTGTCATCATGACTTCTCTCCCCCATTTTCTACCACTTTTCTTTTAAGTTGACAGTCTCTAGAATTGCCTCTCGAATTACCTACATCCCACTTTTGGCAATGAAAAAAGAACAACCATCATGTCGTAGCACGATATAAAAGACAGAATAAAAAAGAGATAAGAAAGTAGTGCAAGCAAGAGAAAGTGAAAAAAACATACAAAAATGTTACTGTGTGGCACAAAGGTTGTTATAATATATAACGTGACGTTCAAAGAAATATAAAGTTGGTCACTGGAACGCACTACATTCGCCAGCCAGCTATCAGCAATCATCAACCAACATCCAGCTTTCTCTTTTCAGTTGTGTCATTAGGATCTCCGTTGCAAACACACAACCGAGAAGTGTGACTAGTACAAACCAACTAAAACCTGCAATATACCTTAATACTATGTCCATCGTCGTAAAAAGCCTCGCTTTTACCAACCTATTAAATATTTAAACGTACACAACTAACAGGCGTTGTCTCTATGAGCGAAGGACAATTTTTCTAATGTGTAATGAATGTTTTCCACAGCAAAAATATAAAAAAATCATTGTGAAAGTTGAGACGTTTCCGTTCAGCTGCTGGATGGCAAAAATGGAAAAATGTGAAAGAAATTTTGTGTTTCTACTGAAAATTCTATATCGTCCCAAAAGTAAGAAAATGACAAAGCTGTGACCAATATAGACCATATCAGGGTTGACAATATATGTGTGTTAGTAAAGTAGTTTCACAGGCACATTCCCGTAAGTACATATTATTATTCCTACCTACCGAGAATTCATATTGCATGTAGGTTTCACCATATGCTTCTCTGGTGTCTTCCTCTTACCGCAACAGAATACAAAATGCCGAATTTAAGAGTACACAATCAAGCAGATGTTTCTTTTTCTCTTACATATGCACTACTTTTTCTTCTAGTACTACTATTACTTCTGCTTTCATATGATAATGACATTTGCTCGCGTGGAGACACATAGTGGTGGTGGTGGTAGCAGTGGGTACGCGTTTCAGTAGAATCGGGTGTGTGTGTGTGTACTGAGGAGTGGAAACACGCCCGTATATAACTGAATTTGTGACTACTACTATCTTTCGTGTGCTGTTGGTAATAGGATAGAAAAAGTAACTAAAAAGGAAATTTTCGACACGGGGCATTTCCTACAAAATGAAAGAAGAAACAAGAAAAGGAAAGAAAAACTTGGGACAGAATAAAGAAGAAAGTCACACAGCACGGCCAGCACATATATTAGATAATGTAGGTTAAAAGTTTCAACATGTACACGAGGACGTTTGAAACTGCTACTGCGAGAGAGAGAGAGAGAGAGGACAAAAGTAAAGACAAAGCAATCATTGCATTGACGATTACCGTCGTTCTTCTCCTGGTCGTTGTCGTAATTCGGAAAGTGGCAACAAACATTTAAAGAAAAGCAAAAAGCCAAACAGAGAGGCAAAAAATAAAGGTAAGGAAGCAACGCCGGCAACTTGTTTTATACGACAACAATGCAATCAGATGTGTTGCACGGAGAATGGGAATATCAACATCAAACATCAGAATAGAAACGAATAAATATGTTAGTAATACCCCCGATACAACCTAAAACTCCAAAAATAGTGGTGTTAGTTCACCGTAGCAAAAATACAAACACTGGCAAAATATGACGAAAAAAATTTACCCTGGCTGATATAGTTTTGAGTTTGAAAACAAGTTGAAGGGAAAGTTAGAAGGAATACAAAGTGGACGGCAGAACAGGAAGTATAATCTTTCTTTCTTTTTTGTTCTTTTTTGCGTTTTCTTTGCCGTGTTCAGGACAACAATACTTATTCTCTAGATTTTTTGG
>JAHZNB010002776.1:0-14636 GCA_027744295.1 Callyntrura guangdongensis | reverse complement strand
GTGGCATGTCTAATGCGGTATTAAGATTGACTCCGCGATCATTTAATGTTATTTTAAATGACAAAATTATTGATATATAGATAACAAGTATTGATGGATGTTAGGTACAATTAGTAAGTATTCATATAGAAATTAGTGGAGTCTCAGATCATTTTTTATTTGAACAGTTTTAAAGAAGTTTTTCTGGGAAGGAATGTCTCAAATAACAAGTACAACATGTACTAGCTAGTGCTCTACAGTATTATAGTACGGCGAGTACGGTGATCGATCACCAAGACATAAACGTGTACTGCTATTCCTGGTATGAGGAATTTGTGAAGGAAAACAAAAATTTCCAATTAAAAGCAAATAGATATGTAAGTACCTGTCGTACCACCGGGTTCAAGTTGGTTCAACTTGAAAATACTGATGAAATGCAATTAAGGTAATGAATACTTGTTGTCTTCCAATCTCTGCGCAATAACTTACCGTGCCTCATACACATTTGAAATTCACATGATTCATATATCGATATTTCACTAAATCAAAATTTGTGCTTCCGACGACACGCTTTCGCTATATATATGTATATGCGACACGATCTCATAATTTTGTAGGTATGTTTTATTTTACACATTTTTAAAATATGTATTTCAGTAAACCCTTAAAAGTAAAGGTATCCAGTATCCGGTATATTTATCAAAAAGTCATTTAACAATTAAAATACTAATTCAAATTCCAAAAAATGTCGAAATATTCATNTGTTTTATTTTACACATTTTTAAAATATGTATTTCAGTAAACCCTTAAAAGTAAAGGTATCCAGTATCCGGTATATTTATCAAAAAGTCATTTAACAATTAAAATACTAATTCAAATTCCAAAAAATGTCGAAATATTCATTTTTGGGCATTTATGCATCACTGTTACTCCAAACTTTTTTAAGTACACTAACGACACGATGAACTACGCTTTTTCGTCTAATTTCTATTACAAAGTCACTTTCGGTATGACTCAGGAGGAGTGCAACTAATGTATCACGAAAAGTTTTAAATCGCTTTCCTAAGAAAGCGGTAAGCACATTTTTTTAAAATTAGAACTTTGCAACCATTACAAGTCTGGACCAAACTCTATATGTGCGATCTATTGACTATTGACCCACCCATAGTTTCAAAATTGCCAAAATTAAACGTAGATTTTTTAACTCAATAATAGTACAAAAATCTTTTTTCATTTTGTCCCTATTAAGAAAGTAGAGTAGACTGTCAATAAAATACATTTAATAAATAAATGGATTTGCACGAAATTGTTCAGTGGAAAATTTAACGTTTATTTTGAAACCAAGCTTTCGAGTAAAACTATACTCTTCATCTTTGGCATAGAATTTACCACCCCCGAAATATGCATGCCTCGTCACTTAAATTTGTATCATGTAACGGGGAGTAAAAAAAACTAAAATGCATGCTTCGTCCCTGTATGCTTTTCTGTAGGACGATGCATTCATCCGACCGTAATGGTAATTTTCAACTTATGAAATTAACATAAAATAGTGCACTTATTGTCATAATCATGAGAGTATCTCAAACCACAACTCATTTCAGTTCAGTCCATTTCATGAAGTCAAACAGTAAGTATCAAAATGGCTGACGAAACCTGTGAAAGAATAGTTTTTCTTCATCTTTCATGATACTAACGGCTACTTTAGCTATAATAATATATTATTAATGTGAATTTAAACTTTTATTTTAAAAGCCTAAAATATGAAGGCATAAAATACGGAGTCAACTGCTTGTAGAATAAACCAAGTATGCATACAACTTCTACAAAAAAAATTATCTAGACACTTTATAATTGTACACAATTTTCGATTTACCCTTCGTTTAGTATTTTTTATAAGTATTTGTGTAGCCACTTGGATCAAATTGAAGTAGAATTGTAACAGAAGAAGTGGATCCCCTACGTTGAATCCACTATTCTACTATCCCGGGAAAACCCCGCATTCTCCTTGTACAATGACGAACAGGAAAAAGTTTGATTAATTTATTTACCAAGAAATCAAGTTTCTTCCCAATACACAACATCATCTTGTAGAACTGCTAACAAAATGTACTCAGAGAGCAGTCTCCATTCAAGACCATGTACCCGTTCGGTTAACTTTCTCCATTATTCCACACTAAAAATTTCTTCGCTTTTATATATACAAGTCTCTTATGTACAAAATTGGGAATAATTTCCCAGTAGTTCCATTTTATTACAATCACGTACGTACAAATATTTAGAAACACTTCAGGTACGATATTATTATTTTTCTTATTACCCCACAGACTTCCCTGGTCGATGAATCTTTTTCGCTGAGGGACCCCTCTCAACCCTTCCCACACCGCACTACTGTCCCACATATTACATTCTCTTGAGGCAATATACCTTCCCTTTTTTCTCCCTGACAAGTTTTCTTCTTTTATTCATACATGAAACACTGGCGGAAAGGAACTAATAAAAAATTTATCCTTCTATTTACTTCAGCTCATTTTTCATTCGACCTTATGTCCACCTTCCTCTCTCATGTACGTTTCACCAATTTAACAACTTTTGGAGGAAAAAATAGGGAAAACATCGCCTGCAGTTTTGTATTGACCCTTTACCTTGTAAAAAAATAAGCTACAACCGCAGGTAATTCAGATGGTAATAAGTAGTACTAGGCAGCAAGAAAAGTGCGGTAAATAGAAATGATGAACAAGCACCCAACCAGTAAAAGCTGAGACCACCCAAAGCACTTTTTATGTATAAACGGGTGTATTCAATATTATTGCAGAGTTTGCAAAACTTACTGTTTTCCTTTGACAAGCTTCTCAATGGAAACACACTGCTGCTTTTGTATCACAATCCGCTCCTTATGATGTCGTTTTCTCATCGCTTCTAGTTCCTTCTGCTGCTTTTTGGTAGCTTTGCCAAATCCTTTTTCAGCTCTCAAGCTTTCTGCAGTAATTGGCTCGAACTTAAGATCCTCTGAAAGAGCAAAAAATGTAAACAATTCAAGTGTATGCCCTACAATTTACAATGAAATGGTTTTTGAATTTCCCCCTCTTTTTATTTACAACTACAACATTCAAAGAAATTCTACGATGACTGAGGGTGACCTAAGGCCCTCTGTGTCAAATCTCCTCCCGTAGTTCGAACGAATATGTCAACAACACATATCGAACATTGACCATTTCCATGTATGAAAACAATCTCAAGGATACGGTACAGACAGAAAGCCAGGAGAAATGAAACTCTTGATTTATTCTCATATACAGTTGGAGAGCATGTGTATAATTTCTTGTGAATCTGTCATTACTTCAATTACTTTCTCGTTTAATGAAGGCAGCCAGCCGCGAGCCACCAACAATGGAACTCAGTCGGATGTGTCAAAAGACATTTTTAAAATATTGTGTCAGAAGTCAACATCAACAGTGGATGTAACAGAAACAAAAGCTGTTGCAAGACTTGCTGCCTACGCAAATACACATTCTTTACTTATCACGTTTTCTAACATGTGAGTACACAAGTTCAAACACAACCAGCATAGCTGTAGAGTAGCGTCATCGTTGTAACAATATTACGGTGAAAGAAAATGGCATACATTAACCTAGTCAGCCAATTTTAGGCCCTGTTTTGCAGATAAATAATAATGATGATGATGATATATAGTTGGTCATGTGAAGAACATGCACATGTAAAGCGAGAGAGAGTATGTGTGTGTATAGGTATCGTCCTAATGCGCTTCTGCTTGCTTGGTGCTCACACAGGGATAGTACAGTTATTATTATGCTTTTCACTTTGTTGGAGAATATTATTACCCGTTTCACATCTGCTTCGTTTTGCAAATTCATAATTTTAGCGTGTGTATTTCATGGTTGAATGGTTGCATTTTTCAACATTCTTCTGCCTATAAGCCTTGCATTCTATACAGTTTAAGCGTCCCGAGCAGTAAAAGAATGTAAGGGGAAATGTTCCAAGACTCTCACGCCGCATTTTCTGCTCTAATCATAAGGGAACAACACTATGTAAATTTTCAAGATGCAGACACAGTAGTTTCTGCTGCTGCTCAAAGAATACTTAAGTGATGCATATTTTTGTAGAAAAGTGGAAAGTATTTCTTGCTTTACTTGCATTGCCGTCGTGCTGCCTTGTTTAGTGGTATACATCAGTTCCTCAAGTCAACAAGAAACGTCAAAATACACACTTCACTGACTTCATTATAGAAATGTGTCTGGATGGGCTGGAAGTTGTATACGGGCAATACATTCATATACACACCAACCCATCTATACTATCCACACTATATACATCAACGGAATATATATTATTTTTGGTTTAAATGTCGACGCTTACATTTTCAAAAATGTTGGTGGTATTTGCCTATAACTTTAGAGTTTGTTTATTTTTCCTCCAACGGAAGTTTTTATTCTCCATGTCTAGCAAGTACCTGTCAAAATGAAATCTTTTGTCAACGTAATGAACTGTACAACGGCTCGAGGCCATTTAATCTCCATTTACCGTGTTTCCCTTGATATTTGTGTGGGCGAGAGATACTCTCAGATTTGATGTATACCACGTTCACGGTGTTTCACTGTGTTGTATGGAACGTACCCTCAAATAAACGAAACGTACATTTTGGATGATGTGCGCACATTTTGTACTCGTGACTGTCCATGTGAGCAAGTAAACTAAGGTAAACATGTCCACTGCTTACAACGACAACAGTTTTTTGTAGAAGATGTCGAGTACGTTTTAAAACATTTCGCAAGTGGTAAAAGTAGGCGCAACATTATTGTCTAAATATTATATACCTTTTAAAATTAGGCGCCACCTATAGTACACAAGATGCTCGTGGTAAATTCCATTTCGTCGTAATATCACCCAGTTCACTTCCAAATGAGAAGCAACTTATGGTAAAGTTTAAGAAGGCCTTTTAAAGAGGCTTACAAATACAACAAGAAAAATAATCATGCTTGATACAAAGTGGGATGTATAATTATTTTAATGGACAAACGACATTCTGTTTAAAAGAGAAAACTTGTTTGCCACAGGATACCAAACCCGCTTCTCATCCAGCTCAAAAAACCGCCACTACAAATTGCCATGTTTATTTATTTAGCAAAAAGCTTTGGCTGTTGGTTCTTTCCATTCTGTTTACGAAAATAAACTTTGTTTCTACTTTATCTGTCTTTGTCACATTGTTGTCATCAACATCCCTTCTCATTTCTTCATGCATGACACACCCAAAACAATATCCTGGACTATTGGGCGAGATCTTGTCACAGAATAGGTCCTTCCTTATTTTCTTATTTTCAATGTTGGATTCCAGAGCATTGTCACACATTCCACGCATTTGCAAAACCCTAAGTGTTGCACAAACATTTAGAACACAATTTTCCAGTACCCAACTATATCTATAGTAAAAAAGTACACAACATGAATAGAGTACAATCGTAAAGGTGACCATTCCGTAAATACTGAAACAAGCGTAATATAAAATTTAAATCTAAAAAATAATATAACCATGTCCCTGTTCCTTCTGTAATTTCACTAACTAGTCAGGAGAATGTACTTATATTACACGAAGTCAAGCGGATGGAAGGAAATGAACATTTCGTCTTCAAAAATATTATTAGCATTTTATTACCAGTCATAAAATTGGCTCCGACGAGAAAATAAAAAAAATCGTCATATTAGTTAAATATTTATCACTTTCTGGTTCATCTAACAAATAAACTAAGGGATCAGACATTATTATAAAAGTTTGTTTTTCTCAAGAAGAACTTATAAAAAGAACATTATTATGTTCATAGATGCAGTAAGCTTACCTAGTAATAATATAAAACGAAAATCTTATGAGTTAACAATACCATTACCATTACAATATCATACATGACCATGTTCAAATATGTACATATATATCGTGGCATACGTCATAGTCGTGAACTAATAATGGAAGCTGGGATAGTCACCTAAAAGCCACACAATTAACTTTTGCGGCAAATGCTGAGAGAGATGGCAAATGACGCGTTAATTCAATATGTCACTAACTCAAAATCAGAAGGAGAAAGCTTACTTGCCAGCAGCCACACCATCTTTGGTAGGTATATTAGATTCGTGCAAACATGCTCAACGTGATAAGGTGAGCCAAGGTCAGGTTTGACGTTAAAACTGGATCGTAGTAATTTGAAGATAATACATGTAAATATTGGCTTATACACATACTATATACTTTATTTTCTTACTAACTTGTTTACGCCGTCGTGTATATCGTCTCTCAAGAATATTTGACAGACAACACCTTGTGTGTAATAATGTAAGTGATGGCAGGTGAAGGAAATGGCTCGAGAGAAAGCTCCCTCATAAAAACCTGTTACCTTGAAGTGCAGGAAATGTGTTTTCATTTGTCGGAAAAGAGTTTGTTCATAAGAAGCTATGTACGTGTGATAAATTTTCATATTCTGTAAGTATAAATGTTATTTTTTTTGTTAAAATCCATTAACGCGTTGTTCAGGTCACAATTTTGCGACGCAGAATGTTTATGGTGGAAAAAAGGTAGGGTAAAGGACGAGGTCTCGCATCGTCTCGCAATACCCCAATTTCAGTTTCTACTTGTAAGTAATGCATCGGTGGCGCTAAAGATTTCTCGTAATTGTTATTATAACCAAACTACCATTTAAAAATAGGTGACTAATTAATACCTTTCGAAAGAACAATAATCCCAGCTACTGATGTGTACAACTTTCTTCAATCAACGACAAATATGAAATGACTTTTACGGTCATACTACACAATACTTAACAAGCGTATAGCAATAAATGTCCTGTATTATGTATATGAGCGTACTGCAACCAGTAATATTAACTTCCTTGTTAATTTCCTTTCATATAAAAATGTTTCTTGACATTATCATGCAGGATGGCTCTACATCACACAACAGACAATTAACGGGACTGGAACTCATCCACGCAAGCAGTATAAAAAATTTGCAGCCGAATAAGCACACACCCGATCCCATTTGCAAGTAGCACAAATTACTATGAAAATCTATATAGCACACACATGAAGAAAACCAGGCCAACTCATACGTGCTTCTTTTACATTTCTCAACCCAAAACGATTCTCCAGACTATTCCTAGTCAGTGAACTAATAGAGAAAGGGTAGGATATCCGTCGTTTGTACAGAAAATACGATTCAGTGAGATGAAAAATGTACATAAAATAACTTGCCATTTTGGACCCTTTCCCACAATCATAATAATAATAACATTTTCGATGACTATGCTGATGAAAACCATGCATGTGTACATACATGTTAATACCTACAGGCAGTAAAATGCCGGAAGATGATTCCAGAATAATGGAATAGTTCGGCGTAAAAGGAAGTAAATTTGTCGCATGTTCACACAAACACATTAGTAGTCTTTTCGCATAAAAAGATAGTGAGTTCCATTTCATCTTTTTCAAAAACACTACAACATAAGCCATGCCTGCTCTGCCTGCAAAGCATCGTGGATTTTATAGAAGGAGAATGGTACACGTTCTGGCTTACACGCTACTGAATATCACCAGCTTAAAAAATAAAGAGTTTACATATAACAATTAAATAACATTACGCCTATAAGTTAGGATATTGAATTGCGTGAATGAGAATTTGTAAAAATCCTACATGTTCGTTTTTGGTGTTTGTGCTTACAGAAATATTTTTTTCGTGTCTGAGATCGCATTTCTAATTGTAAGACTTATTGGAATGAAAATGTACACTTTACCGAGTTAAAATGTTCTTTTACGAAATATTATTATACGTGGGATTTACTAATACTAACGAGACGTTGCCTACTGACTTTTCAAGTTACATTGTGAATGTGCAGCTAAAATTGAACTTGGTTTTGGTGCTGTGGCTCACAAACAATATTCATAACAATATATTATTCGTGTCAGGAACAGATCAGCATTCTATTTCTGCTGCTGCTCGCGGTTGAAGTGTAATTTTTTGTCCAGCCATGACATTTATCTTATCGCATCTTAGAATTAAAATAGATGAAACTAAATACTACGCTACCTTTCGGCTCGTCTTGGAAGCGCACCCCATCTGCCTTTTTGTTAACACCAGGTCCACCAGGTCCACCTGCTTTCAAAGCAGCAATGTCGGATTCTTCAATGCCCATCGCTTTCATCTGCTGAGCTCGCTTCTCTTGAGCAGATAAAAAGGCTCTTGGATCCGAAAGGGCATCCATGAAATCTGTCAGAGATAATATGAGTAGTATTCAGTGATAGGAAATGCGGCGAATCCATAGATGCCAGTACTCGTTAAGTTAAAATGGCATAAATTTTGGAACGAGTAATCAAATCATAATCAATCCATAACTATGAAATTTAATCAAGTCATGTTATTCAAAAAGAAATTCAAACCAGAACCAACTTTTCACATGATTCTATTTTTACGTATGTTCATTACTACTAACAAATTATCGACTCAAATTTCCATTGCAAAAACGGTTTTCTAGTGCACAAAATAAGAGAGAGAAAATGTTTCTAAATAAAATAGTTAATTTATACTGTACCTTTCGAAATAAGAACGGATCTTCATTGTACACAGGATTTAAACCGTTGGCTGGTATTAGACGAGTTCGAAATTCTTTCCGAATGGTGTCCGTGGGGAGACCGTACATATCTACTTCAACATACGTTCCCACTTTCTTATCAGAAAGAAACTGGCCAGCAATGACCTGCAAATTTTACGGTAGACAAAATAAAATAAACTAATGTAAACTCTTCGGTCTCAATATAGTGTAGTCGTTCGTAATTGCCGCTTGGAACCACACTTGGATACTTGCAGAAAAGTCACAAAATTAGGTAGCCTATGTGCGGTAATATACTATTTTGTTATAAACATTAGCCTGAATTAGCCATGTTATTTATTTTTATACCTGAACAGAACACTGAGCAGCAATGACCCCATCCACTGGAGCATCAGCAAAAGGGTCAAAAGTTCTGTCTGGTCTCCTCATAAAATCTGACTTTAGCAAGTAACCGCAATTTCCATTGTACTCAAATTTCCCCTGATTCAATTGCATTGGCAAGTCTGGCGTCTGGAAGTTTAGGGATACCATTTGGCATCCAGCATTCCAAAAGACCTACAGAAAACAATAATAATAATAAGAGATTATGGTGGACAAAGAAAATAAGTTGCGCGATTTACACTGCTGTAAAAAAGAAGATTGAGCACTAAAATGGGAAAAAGTTTTTTTTCTGCTGTGACTAGTGACCATGAACCTTTCCAGAATTATTTTTCCCTTTCTCATACAACAACTGTAAATAATAGGAGGAAGCAATTTCTACAAGAGCAATAATATTTTCTCCATTAAACCACCAAGAAACGATCTGGCACAAGCTGGTTGACTGGATGCAAGCTGCTATTTTTCCCAAGTATATTTTTTCTCTGATTGGAGATACATATGTAAGAGCTTGTTTCGAAAAACAATGGAAAACTCTATATATTATAATCATGAACACAAAAGTATTTGTTATGAATTGCTTTTGATCCGTCATCAGTTCACGAGTTCAGCCCTCTAAAAAAACTTTCATGCACAAGTTTTAATAAAAATTCTTTCATTTTTCATAAATCCCTGGTAGGTGAGTACAACAACCACTAAAAGCTGACGACATAAAATTTTATTGATTTTGTATCCAAAAAGGAACAAAAATAAGTGGGTATATACATAAAAAGTTATCCTTGAGTGGACGTCACACCAACACACGCGCGGCTGGGTGGTGGTAAACTCAAAAAAATATATTACAAAAGCGCTTTTATCCCTATGTCACACGCAGACATATAAAGTAATTTTTACAATTGCTTTTCGTTTCTTATAAACAGAAAGTGGATACCAATCCTTTCTTGCGGGCATTACGTTCTGAATGGATATCCATAATCTGAAACAAACCTAAGTCAAAAAGTAAGTCTTTTAGAACTTGTTCTTGTTTCTCACCTGAGGCATGTAATTGGAAGAATCGGCTCTCGTTCCTTTTGGATAAATCCTGCTCATCTGACGTTTGTTATAGTTGACAAACTCAATAGCATGAGATCGTAAGTAACCCAATCCAGCAGTTTCCGAGAAGGACGACATATTATGATGAATGTTCTTTTCTATATAAAGGACAACGATATCATGTTCAAGGGAAAAGTACTAAAATCGGATTTTACTGTGAATCGCTTTTGGTGTCAATCTAGAATTCGGCTCAGCGACAACTTTAGAGTTTAATCTAGTAAGAACTAAACGTGCGGGCGATTTGAGACAGCTCACCAACCACCCAAAGAAAGTTTGTTATAAGCTATTTTGCGTTTATGGTAATTGCATGGGGCACTCTGAGACTGGCCCTCCTATCGCTGGCATGTAAAGTTTTCCTGTTTGACTACTTGAATTAATTATTTCTCAACCTTTAAACTTTTTGCTTTCACATAAAATATAGGACAAACTTTGCTAGTAAATAAAACAATTTTTGGTCTAGCTTAGCGTAAATTTACCGTCAGCTTCATCAAATCCTACAAACTTGATCGGCTGCGCGTAATTAATCATTGATGAAAGCCAGGGGTGAACATTGGTTGTAGAGCCCGTGTATTGTGTTGCAGCTTGAGCTGCGTCTCCACCTGCACCAGCTTCGCCAACAACAAGATCCTCCTATTAACAACAATGAAAAGAAGCGAGATTGTTAAGATAATGAGATTTTAACATAAAATAAGTCAAATCCCTTTTTAAAACTCAAAAGTGTGCATAGCCTTGTGCATCTCGACGATATACAATAACAACTAGCAATATACCTACTAGATGAAGGATTTACAAATGTTTCTAATTTTCTGCAATATATGTGGAATTCCAAGTAGAACAAAACCCTGTTTAATTGTTTCTATTTTAAAACATTTCATAATTTTCTCTTCCAGGATTCGACGAATTCCTAAAGATTTCACTTTTATGCCTTGAAAATCCGGAATTCAGCTTGAGACGATAAAAGTGGAATAAGTGTCCAAAGTTCAAATTATTGTACGGACGCAAACATATATATATACTCGTAATAATGCTTGTGTGCACACAGCTTTTATATCAAACTTACAAAGAAAGCTACATCATTTTATAGCGCTACTCTAGAATTTTTCGTAGTTCTTACAAGTTATAAGTAGGAAGTAGGTCAGAGTAATCATTCGTTTCTTTTTCAGTTACTTCCTTGAATATTTCAAGAAAATTTTCCATGATCTCAGCACAGCGAGGCGTAAGTATTTTGCTGCACGAAAAAAAAGAAAATAAAACTTTTCCTGGACCGGCTATACATTAGATGTTGTCCATCCATTGATTATTACTCTCTATCTTGCTAGTGTTCATATACCAGAACATATTCGTATATAGATATATCCTTCGTCAATTTAAAGTCAGAAATCAGCGCAGCAGAGGTCGTCAGTTACTCAACCAAGGAATCTGACCATTTATATGCGTGTCAAGAATTCATCTCATGAAAAATCCATTGTGTATGTTGGCAAATGGGGAAAGCTTAAATCACCCCAACTTTCTCTGCGTTTTACGAGAGTCATCAAAATGCTCTCCAGACAAAAAGACAATTTACTGCTTCGTAAGTCACAAGCCTTTTGTTACGTTACAAGTTAAGTCAAAGGATTGTAAAGTACGTTATTTCAAAGGATTTTTACAACTTCCGTGAAACTTATGAATGCTTAAATACATAGATACTCTCAATACGATCGTTAAAGTGTGAGCAAACAGAGTGACTAAATGTTACACTAACCTTTTTCTCTTCCGTTGGGGGACCATCAGTAGTGGCGGAAGCGTCCTCCTTTAATTCATCCTCAGTTATCACAAACTGTCCTTTCTGAAACAACTCCAGCTCTTGCCTTTCAACTTCCGGTTTCAGTCGTTTATTCTTGATCAAAATTTTGCGCTTTAGAGCACTCGGTGGAGGAAGTGGGGCACCGGGCTCCAGCTAAGTAGAGAAGGAAAAAAAACAAATGTAAAATAAAATTAACCCATGAAAATAACCCGTTTAATCAGGAGAAGAGAACGCGATGATTTTATGGAAAGTGAAGAAAAATTATGCATGCTCATTCCATAACACTTTCGCAGAAAATATTACACATCTGCCGCATTTCACGTACACGCACGCATGCAAAAATAATGAGCGTATGAATGTTATAAATTTTGTAGAGATCATATTCAAATCATATGGTTTTATCTCTCGTTATCTCTTCTACCCCGCTACTAGTATTTGATGTTTCGGAATCCCAGCTAACAAACCATGTTTATATTATGGAAAAAACGGCTTCTTCTCCGCCTCTCACTAGTTGTTTTCTTCTGGCGTTGTTGTTTTGGCAGTTGATGAAGGCTCATAAAAAATGTTGTCGCTGTTGCAGCGCGAGAAAAGATGCATACGTCGCAATACGCTGACCTAAATATGGTGTGCCAAACTTTCATCATATATTTCGCCACTCATTTAATACAGAATAGTTTCTTACAACAGGGTACGATTTACGAACAAATCCCTCTTGTTTCTATTCTCTCGCATGCGAGAGAAAAAAAATCTGTAATATTATACCGCGAGTATGTAATACGCGACAAATATAACACTTAACGTGCACATAGGCACGTTTACATAAAAGGGCTATGAATCATCTACCAAATGAAAGCAGATAGCGATGGGAGGAACCGCTACTGAAGAATCAAGTCTCTTTCTCCCCGCCTTACTTGTGTTAGTGATAAGATGCCGGGAAAATGATTTTTAGTGATGGTGTTAAAGAATGAATATGCTTTATACTGCATCCACTGCTGTTTTTACTACCTTCATGTGTGTTCGGTAGTTTGTACGTGCAGCATTTTGTCAAGACCCCAGCTTACACAGACTAGAAGCATTGAAAAATAATCACACGAAAGGAAAAACTTACCGGATATTCTGGAAGCGGTTCTTTTAGCAAAAGCTCCCCAAAGATTTCATCACAATACTTTGCCAGCTTATACTGTTGGGCTTTGCAGCAATGATTTTCAAAAGAGAGGATCACTGGGTAGTCGGATGTAACAAAGGCCGTATCTCTAATCGCGTAGATGACATCCTGTTTCACACAAAAATGAAGTAACGAGAGACAGGGAATATGAGAAAGGAGAAAGAAGGAAAAATGAAAGCTACCACGAGCATTTGTCACACGACACAACATGATGATGATGTTTCTGTGGTGGTGTTATTCAAAGTTATACAACGAGAAAATTCCATTGATAACCGGTTTTGCCCTGTGTACTACATTTAATCTGTAATATTGTGAGTAGACTTTAGTTCTATACACACACGCAACACTTTTATTCTGGGTAAACCTTAAAGGCATTTTATAATCTCCGGCCACCAAAACCGCTGGAAAGTAGAAATATAAAGAGAGGTAGAAATACCCTACAAGTACCTAGAGTTGGTATTTTGACTTTGCAATGTGGAGATTGTCTATCTACGTATCTCACTTTTCAATTTTGGCTAGCTATAAACAGATGTATAGAATATATGATGATGATTATGATGTAAAGTCAGTGTTTTCCTCAGGGAATTTACATTGCGATTACATTGGATTAGGTTCCTGCTTTGTAGCTTTTAGTTTTGCGGAAAGCTACTTCATCATTTATTTGTGCTTTGATGTTGCATTTCATTAAGGTTTTGCGTCTCATCATCATTTTTCAATATCTTTTCTTCCTCCTCGAGCTCATCTTGCAACGAGTGCTCCATTTACAATGGTTGTCATCAGTATTCCATTTCCAAAGGAGAGACAATTTTTGCTGGCCTCTGCGCATAACAACACTTACACTCTTTTGTGATGAAAGTTTCATACAGACCTTGCTACAATCTTTGCTGGCTTGCAAATTACTGAGAATAATATTAATAATCGTAAGGTTTCCAGAATATTCTGAGGGACAAAAGTGTGCTAGGCAAACCTTACCGGGGAAGGAAATGTCTGTCGCTATTGTCATGAAATATTATCAAAGCAAACTGCGCACACAATTTAGGTTGTGTAGATTGTTAGTGTTTTACTTTGGCGGAAAACGGTCTCTTTCACTTCACTTGTTAACAACACGCGCATACTAACTATGTATGAAATAAATACATCCATACTATTTCTCTAGTATGTAGTTCAACTTTTCTGTAAATTTCTTGGTATTATTTGGAGAAAAAAAAGGTTTGTTTTTTGAATGTAGGACAGTGAGGGTTGATAACGTCTTGTCTTTTCATCTTTGACTTTACCTTCCTTTTGGTTTGCTTTAGGCAACTTTGAAAATGCTACCGTTTTTTTGGCCTACTACCAAAATTCGTGGGAATGGAAGATTACCAAGGACAATTTCGACAGACAAACAGCATACACTAAAAGTCATGTTAGAACTAGAGGATTTCATAGTAATATAGAGATTTAGGAATCGAAATGAAAACAGAATTTAAAGCTTTCACCAAGTGCTTGGGGCTGCAAGATCCTAGAAAAGGTATAAGAGAAACTGAGGACGTACATATTAGATTTTCTACTTCAAAAATGAAAACGAGGAACGACGTCATTCCAAACTTTCTCAAAGCACAACTTTAACAATTTATGATATGGAAAAGAAAGTTTCAGGTAA